>PJRA01000498.1:486563-501260 GCA_016987375.1 Brachionus koreanus
ATGATATTTCATTTTAACAAATATAGCTCATATACTAGTTGGCCGTATTAATGACCGCCCGTTTATAGTTGTCCGTATTTTTTTGCGGTCTGAAATTGAGACCGTTTGGGAGACCGGCGAAATGACCGTCCGCATCTTAGTTGGCCGTATTAATGGCCGTCTGTTTTTGGTTGACTGTTCTATTAAGCGGTCAAAATTTGAGACCGTTCGGGAGACCGGCCAAATAACCGCCGACAAAATAATTGGCCGTATATTTTGGCGGCCAAAAATCCTGACCGCCTAGGATACCGGCCAAAAGACCGTCCGCCGTATATTGTTGGCCGAGTTTAGCGAATACGGTCTCGGCCACAAATAATTTTTACCGGATCACTGACCGTGTGTACGGATTAATGTTAGATGCGGTCCAAATCGCGAACGGTTTTTTGCGGTCAAGAAGCTAGTCTCCAAAATGGTCTTAATATCAGATCATCTAAAAATATTGCCAAAAAAGATGCGAGTTGTTGTTTTACCGATCTCCCATAGGCTCTAAATATTAGTCCGAAATAAAGATTTTTAAATTTAATAATTATTTAATTAACTAAATATTATTAAAAATTTGAAAAATATTAAGAATTAAAATAATAAATTATTCTAATAAATTTGTTGGAAAATTAACAAAAATGTTAGCCGGTTAAGTGACCGTGTGTACCGATCTCAAAACTAATATATGTTTTTGTATATTTTTGTACCAAGTTCTGTTGTGGAAGAAATTCAAGCAATTATAATAAATTTTGAATAGTTAAATAGTAAAAATAGCAAATTTTATAATAGCATTATTGAATTAACATTACTAAAATAGCAGGTATAAACAAAATAGCAAAGTTTAAAAAAAAAATTTTAAAGCAGCTGACGTCACCTAAGCTTAAATTGTTTTTTATTTTGTTAAAAAATGGATTTTTGAGACAACTAATTGACAATTTAGAGCATAGTTTTTTATAATAATACAATAGTCAACAGTCTAACGCATTATAAGGTTAAATTTTATTTAACTAAATTGATTTAGTTGCTTTAGTATACTATTTATTTTTTTATTTCTACTAACATTATCCAGTCTGTTTTTGTACTGTTTGATCAAACTTGCTGTGATTATTGATGTTGGAAGTACATTCGATTTATTTACTACTCAGTTTGAAGAAAAGTTTGATCTTGCTTCACATTTTGTTTATTGCGACCAAATGCGATGCTTTGATCACCTTAATCCTTCGAATGGTTGGACCGTGTCCCTACTGCCTCATCCCTGGCTATGACACTAATTAATTATGGTTTACCTTAACTAATACACCTAAAAAGAGGGTTTTTTGAGCTATTTTTTTATCAAATTAATTGAATATAGAATTAATAATGGTTTAAATTTCAAAATCTATTCAAATTAAATAATTTATTAAAAAGTAAACCTTATTGTCTTGACCAGAAGCTGACATAAAAGTCGCTGATATAATTATGATGACTTTTAAAATGATTATTAAGATCAAATGGAAGATTAATCAACCTAATACTGAATATAATTCAGATTAAGTAGTCAAATTAGGCTTTTAAATGGAACATCGGGCATTAGATGTCAAATGCAAGAATGAGGTTCTATTGAAAAGAGAAGTTTAGAATTAAAAAAAAATTAAAATAAATGATATAATGATTGAGAACAGTTGAATCTAAATTGAAATTGATCAAATGTACTAAAAAAATTTAAAATATGTGATTTTGTAAGAAGACAATTAATTTGTTTTTTTTACTTTATTAATAAGTTCAAATAAAACAATTAAGATAATATTTTTCTTTAAAAAAATAAAATGAATACGATGATTAAATAAATTCAAACTTCAAAATTATCCTAGTCTAAAATAGGTCTAACAAGTGTTTGATTATTCACATTTTTTAAAATATTTTAGATTTAAAAACAATGAAAAATAATAATTTTTTAAAAATTTATTGCTAATTAAATTTAGTCATTTAAAATAATTTTTTAAAATCTGGCCAGCATATTGCTATTATATCTTTGAGTTGTTTGAAAATTTTTCGGTTTAAGCATTTGATAACGGGGTGGCAATTTAGTTCTTAAATCTACCTGGCTTCGATTTTGAACATTATAATTAATTTGTTCTCGTTTGTTTAGAAATAGAGAATCATCATGTTCATATGTTGGTATTTTTCCATTTCTAGCATTCTAAAATGAAGTTTAAAACTTCTTAATTAAATCTAAATGAAATAAAGAAATTACATGTAAAAGAATAGATCTATTGGGTATGTCTTGAGTCCACGGCTGTACGTAAAATCTGGGTATCATTGGATGATTTTTTGAAAACCATGGCACTCTTAATTAATTTTTTAAAATTTTTTAAATTTATCTTCGAAAATTCAGACCTTATGTGCTCTTTGGATCTCCAGTCAGATAAATTGTTAGCTGAATAAAATTGGTTTACTGCTAATGACATGGTGCAATAATGTTTTTTTTTTTTTAATTAATTTGATTTTTAACTAAATTCACTTAGCTTCAGAAACTATGGTTACTTGTTTTTTTTAGTTTTTAATCCAAGAATTAGAAAGAAATTATTAGTTTTCGTATTTTTTAGTAGAAAAATTCAATTAAAAATTTTTTTTTATTATTTAGATTTTATTTGAGTGTGTTTTCGTGTATTTTAAATCATGGATTCCAATTTAAAAAGAATTCTGACTTATGGAAAGCTTATAAATTTGTTTTTCATGTTTTAAATCCATAATTATAAACAAAATATTATTTTCTCAGAATGAAATTTAATCGAAAATTATGAATAAAAAAGAAAATTCATTTTGAATTTAACATTGCTTTTAAAAGGGTTACTTAATAATTAGAAAACACCTTTGAGTCAAATTTATTTAAATATTTAGTTGGCATTTAAACTGATCTTCTTTACAGTTAAATAATTTTACATTACTAAAATTACTAATTCCTTTGTTTAGTATTGCAACCTCATAAATCGAAGCTTTGGTGTATTCATTTCATCCATGTCGAAACATTCTTTACTTGAATTATATGCTCCAAAGATGTGTCTTGGGTCTTGGCCAAAATTTGAGTCTAAATGAGATTGCCTTCGCAATGAACAAGCTATCATATTTATTGTGTTAGAAAAATTGAAAACACAATAAATATCATAGAAATATTGAGATCAAATTTAAATATACATGTGGTAATAGTCAAAAATCGGTTAATAATTAATTTATAAATCTTTTGTGTTATAAGACATTTAGTCAGTTTAGAATAAGTAAAAAATAAACGAAATATGTTTTAACTAGCTTTTAATTTTCTAATGCTAAATTTTAAAAGAATTATATAATACTGATAAAAAAAAAGATGATCAAAAATATCGCAATAAATAAAATGATTCATTTAAATTGAAAAGCTTTTAATAAATTAAGAATCTTTAAATTTCATGAGAATAAATTTATACCCTATTTAATTTATTAATTTAAAAAATCACATTTATTTTAGCAAAATTAAATATCTTCTTTTATTTAGGAAATGCATATGTTTCATAGAATACAGGAAATTTTATATCAATTATTAATAAGGATTAATATTATCTATTATTATCTATTAGTTATCCTGCTTTGTCAATTTAGTTAAACTAAATTGATCGTAGAGTATACATTATTATCATTATTATTATTAATAAAATATATTTTAATTATTTATATAAGCTAACATTTTTCCAAAATTTCATAAAAGCAAAAGCAGTATTTTGATGGAAAAAAACTTGATTTTTTTTTCCGTTTTTCTAAGTAAAATTTTCAAATGTTTTTATTTTGAGTTTAATAAGCAAAAGTTTGACTAAGCGTTCTTCTATTTGAAATGCCAAAAAAATAATCTTTTAATTTCCTCTACTAAATCAAATAAACAAAATAGGTTTTAGGTTTAAATTGATTTGATTTACTATCAAATGATATTTTTGATTTACATGTTAGATTAAAGGTAAAATATTCACAGTAAAAACCGACAAAAAAATAAACTAGATTAAATTAAAATTGATATGGTTTAATTGAAAAACTAATAAATTTATAATACAATATGACATTCATTAGTATACTATTAAATTATTTTCTTATCACTAAACAAAATTTTAAAGTTATTGATAAAATTTCCTATTAGTATTCCAAATTAATTTTGATTTATATTCACTTTTTAAACTTATCATACTGTTGGTAGTCGACTGAGTCTCTCACATTTCTATCTTACAATTAATTTTTCTTTCATTGTTCTTTAAACAATTGAGAGTTATTTTCTATTTTGTTTTATTGAAATATATAATTGATCAATTTTGAAAAAAAAGATCATAAAAATAATCCAAATATGTGAATAAAGTAATATTTTTAATTTAAAAGAAAATTATTAATAAAAGACACATTTAAAAAAAATTTTCAAATCTAGGATTATAAAGGAAAACAAGTTAATAATTTTAGTTTTATTGAAACAAAGAAAAATAATTAACTAGCTAAAAATTTCAATTAAAAAAACTTGTGTATTTTATTGATTAAAAGCCCTTCCAGTTTATTCCATGAATGTTATTTTATTCAATTTGAAATTTTGCAGAAAAAGTTTTTTTTTTAAGCAATTAAAAATGTTAATAAAATTAAAAAAAAATTTTTTTCTTATTCTTATCTAACTTATCAGACGTTTATTGAGGTTAATTGTTAATTAAAATTTTTATTTTAATTTGTATTTTTTTTTATTTAATTCAATTAGCGCCAAATTTTGGCTATGTTTTTAAAAAAAAAAGTTAAATTTTTTTAAAAATAAATTATTTTATTTATTTATAAATAAATTTCTTAAATGCAACAAATTTTATTCGGAAAAGTAAATTCTCTTATTTTTTACAGGACTGGTATCTGCAAGCATACTTTGAAAAAAAAATTGACTTTAGAATGCACACCATGTAATTTATTTGTCATCGGAAGTAACTAGAAATTTTTTGGTTGAATTAATCACAGTTAGATTATAAATTTTTTTTTGCTAGATTCATTTTAAGACAAAATTTTTGACTTACATAATTTTTACGACATCCTGAAATAGTTTAAGAAAATTTTTTAATTTTAGTTATTTTCGGCAAAATTTAACATCCAAAAGCCGAAGGGATCTTTTGAACCCCCTTTGTTACCTACTTTATATGTTATATATTTAATTAATTTAGTCATTTTTTATAATTCTTTTCAATCATATCTTAAATCAAAAATATTATGAAATTATTTAATTTTCATGTTAGTCGAAGAATAATTTTATTTTCATTGAATAAAAGTAAAAAACGAGTCAAATAAAATGGGCCTAAATTCCTCCGGCCTTTGAGCGTCAAATAAATTATACATATTTAGGTTTTCATGTTTTTATATTTTAGATAAATTTTATGCATTATTTAATACAATTTAAATTTTGCTTTTTGATAATTAAATAATTTGGGAAAGCTTTTTAAAAATTTTCTAAAAATTTGCATAAAGCTTTTGGAAAATGAAAAATATATTTACATTCTGCCATATTTTCTACAAAGATTAAATTTTAAAATTATTTTAAAATTATTTAATAGAATCAAATTCCGAATGGAAAAAAATATTTTTATTCAATTCGATGACTCCATGTAATTCCTAAATAAGTTTTTAGTAAATATAATTGAGAAAGGAAAAAAATAAATTACACTAAAAGGGGTTTAATATATTCAAAAACAAACAGATTAGGAATAACATATCAAATAAGCCAAGGTTTAGGTGAACTGGGAATTTTACAAAAACGCTGAGATAGGTCATCATCACAATTTTAGAGAACATGATATAAAAATCAGGAAAAAGAGAACAAAAACACAAGACGGTAAGAGAATTTTTCTTAAATAGGATATCAAGTACATAGAAAAGACTTGAAAAAAATGTGGTGAGTGCAAGTCACTTAATGTTTTCAAAGCTGGTTTGGATTCAATTTGTTTGGTTTGGACTTAATGCAAATAGATAAAAATATTTTGTGTTTGTATTTCAAATAATTAAGAAAATTTGATAATTTTAAAGAAAACTTTATTTTAGCCACCTAGTTAAAAAATTGATTTTTTATTTTATTTTGAAAACCTTTAATTTTAATTTCTAGTTTTAGCTTTTTATCAATTTTAATTTTTTGTTAATCAAATATTAATATAGTAAATATTACCACACTGTAGCGTCACAAAGCATTGATGAATTAATATATTTTTTAAGGATTAAAATTAGTTGATTTAATTATATATTTAAAAAAGATTTCTAATTTTAGATTCTTTTAGCATTAGATAGAATCTTTAAAACTTTTTTTTTAACATACAACTACGAATTGGTAAACTAAAATTCAAAAATTTCAATCGAATTTTAGCAATCACATTTTTTTTAATCCTTAGTCTAAATCGACTTCAAATTACATAAAACTAGGATTTAAAAATTATTAGCTAATTGATTTATTTTGAGACATGTGAGGCTTATGTAAAATATTATTCAAAAGTTTCATTTGTAATTGAGTGTTTTATGTAATTTTTAAATTCTATATCTTTGCTAAACTAGACAAAAATCAAAATTAGGAATATTTCATTTTCTCAATTTTTATTTTTAAATTTCAATGGAATAAAAACAAATAAGTTAATAAATATTCAAAAAAAAAGTTTAGATTATCTTTTGAATGAAAAATTCATTGATAATTAAAAAATCGTTTCTTTTCAGATAGCCTTTAAATTTTGCAGATTTTTTTTTTACTCTTTAGACTTTTTTCTTCTATGAAAGCGTTACATTTTAAACCTTTGGTCCAACGCTAGTTCTCCCTAATGTCGATACAAATCCAAATCAGCCAAATCGTTAGAATTAAAGTGCAGAACTTTTCCAGATATTTAATTTGGGTAACAAAAGCTCTGTACCAGCTGAATCAATGGGTAGAACTAGCTTTATAAAAGAAAAAGAGTTGCTTCAATTTAAAATTTTTGCATTTGTTTTTTGTTCTAAAGCTCCTAATGCAGTTAAAACGAAGACAAAAGCTATTCAAACGAACCCGGAGAGGATTCCCAAATTATATAAGATGTCAAACAATCCAAAGTACCATTAAAATAGATTTGACTTAAAAACTCTCTTTTTTTTAATTTAATTTATTTTTCTTAATCATTTAATTCAATTTAAATAAAAAATTATATAATAAGCATTTGACTGTAAACTACGGTGTGTGTCATTTCTATTTATTTCAATAAATATTTTTAATTCAATAAATTAACTAAATATTTTTTAAAAAGATAAATAAAAGTATTAGATATTTTTTCCTTATTCACTCCTTGTGGAGCATAGGAGCATATCATTACTTTTGATTTCTACTTAAGTCTATCTTTTCTTTTTACCCAATGTCATTTCAAATTCAATGAGCTCTTTCGTGATTGTTGACTTCAATTAGTGTTGGGTGGCGGTCCGAACACCGTTCATTTATTTTTTTGGCCGCATCAGCGACCGCTTGTACGGCTCCTAACACTAACCTCAATGTTACTGCTGGTCTTCCTATTTTATGTCTTCTTGGGGTTATTCATTCTAAGTAGATGTCCAAGTCATCGCAGTCTTTTGTTCTTAATGCATTGACCTAGTGGCTCTGAATTTCATCTTTTGTATAGGTTAGCATTCGACGATGCCTCAGGATAGTGCAAGTATAATTTTTTAAAATTAAAATTCGAAAAATTTATTAGATAGATTAATTTTAAAATTTTAAAGTGTAAATTATTTTAATTGTAATTATAACTAACTAGAAAAAACTAAATCACAATAGATGAGTAATAATATTAAATAAAACTGAAAAAAGAATTGTTTTAATTTTAATATTCAGGTCTTTTATTTTTGCACAAAAAAGTGTATATGATGTAACACTCCTAAAATTTATCGTGGAAACTATACAATGATTATTCAAGCTTCAAAAGTTTTATATTTTTCGAGAAAATTTTTTGAAAATTTCATTTTATTAATTAAAAATATTATTTTTTCATGAACAACGTTTTTTCCGTCTTTGTCTATTTAACTGGAAAAAATTAAAATCACTTAAACAATCTTAATGAAGTAATAACTCTTTAATTAATAAATTGAAATTAAAAAATCTGTCTAGACCCGATTAAAATAAAGAAGGGGAGCGGTTTCTAATGAAAGATAGTTCGAAGCCATTTCTCAAAAGGTATCAATATGAAGGGAATTTCCCTTCCCTTCTATCCTGTTTGATAGCACTGAAAGAATTATTTTTAAATATTAAACTCGTAGACATACTTCTAATTTGGTTTTAAAAACTACAACATGCTAATGTGACTGCTTATATAATTGTTCTTAGAAATTAATTTTGATAAAAGTGTTTTTTAATCGAGTATCAATTAGATAAAGTAAATTAAGTATTTTAAAGCAGCATCTCTTTTTTTTAAATAAGAGATTTTTTAAAATTTTTGAGTGATCTATTTTTGTTTTAAGCATTTCTGTTCGATTTTCATTTACATAGTTAAAGAAAATTCATAATGCATATATATAATGATTTTTTTTCAATATATCAATTTTAGTTTTTAATATTTGAATCTAATTTTCATTTCAATTTTTCTTGTCTGAAATCATGCATGAATATAGTCTCTTTCTTGTTTAGATTAATTTTCCAATATGTTAAGCTAAATTCTGTTTAATTCGTGAAAAAAATTGCGTTAGTCTAAAAATAACAGCTTTTTATAGAGAATTGAATTTTGAAAACTTGGGTGAATTTATGACTTACTAGGATAATTTAGACGTTGACTATTTAATAAATTTAACAACAAAGTCAAAATTTAGGCTCGTTTTTTAAAAAGTAAAATAGCATTAGTTAAAATACTTGAATTGATTTTGAACTGTATCACCTGATACATAGCACGTATCAACCAGATTGAATCTGTGCAAAAACTATCTAACTCTTCAAAATAGTAAATGTATTAGTTGATCATTGAAATTTAATTGTAGATTTTGCACATATTGAATCTGTGTGATACATGCTATCTATCAGATGATAGGTTTTGTAAACCCTGTTTTTTTTTGTTGCACCAAAATTCTCAATTCCATGAAAAAATTTTTTTTCTTAAATTTTGATTAATTCTAAGAATTTAACTGATAAATTTAGTCACGTAATGAAAAGCAATTATAACGTTCAACATTAATTTTGATGATTCTCAAAATTTAAATTTAGCTGATTTAAATTAAGCAGATTTAACCCTCGAGAGAATATGTAGTTTTTTTTTAAGATTTTTAAAACAGATTTTAAATGAATAAACTGGAAAAATGAATTAAATTTTTTAAAAAATTTCATATTTCCTGTTTTTTTTAAACAAAACAGCCTTTAAAATAAAAATTTTTCTGTAAATTAAGTTAAAAAGTAAATTTTTCCATTATTTTTCGAGTTCTACTTATTAGATTTGATGATTATAAATCATCCACAATCCTATTTTCTTTTTCGTTCAATTTTTGTATTTTAGCATTTACACGTATAAAGCTAACATTCATGTTTTTTTTTAAAAAAAACATCACATCCAGAAAATAAATCTATTATTTTTCTGTCATGCTATCTAAGACATATTTAATAGCGTTTTTGGCTCTTTTTTTGCTATGAAAAGTTTTATTTTAGTCATTTGCTTTCGTATCAATTACAATTTTAATTCCATTTTTTTAATTTACTTAAGTAATCTTTGGTCCAGCTATTTAATATTGTTATCTCTAATCTAAAAATTTATTTTTTCAATATAAGGCTTCCTCAAATAATTAACAAGCTGCTTCAAACATTTTCGCCTGAAAAATTTATTAAATAACATCAAATTAAATTGTCCTCATTATTTTTATCAATATTTTCTAAAAAATCTGTTTTTTTTTTTTTTTAAAAATAAAGATCAATTACATTTATAATGTCAAAGTTTAATAATGATTTTGAAAATAATCTTTTTTTAGATCTAAAAATATATATTTATTTGAGAATAATTTAATTTACGCTAATTAAATTATAAATAAAAGCCTGATGTTAGTTTGAATACCAAAAATGACCGATCTAGGGGCTAAAATAGGGAAATATTTTTGCTTTTTAATTTGGAGAAAATTTAGAAATGTTAATTTCTATGACAATATTAAATTTTAAACTGTCTAATTTCAAAATTAAACTTTAAAATCATGAAAAATCGAAAAATTTCTAAAAATATCTCCAATTTTTTATGATTAGTCTAAAGATTATATCCGGCAAAATATTTCAGTTAAATGCAACCATAATTTTTTATAAATACAATTCTATATTCCCTTTTTTAAAATTTAAATAAATAAATTTTATCAAGTTTTTTAGTAACAAAAAAATATCTTGAATGAGAATCTGTAAATGATTTTTAAACTGAGCGCAATAATCAAACGAGTTCTTAAAAAAAAACAATAAATCAGGTTAAGTTGTTTTTTATGGGTTTTGCCAACTTTATTTTGAACATGATATCAAAAAGGTGGGTTTAAGTAAATAGACTTTAAATTTAGTTATTAAACCGAGAATATATTGATAATACCTGATTATTTTTTGAATTTGAAAATAATTGCACGCTTCTTAAATAGCTTGGCAAGTGAAGTCTAAAAAATTTCTAAATTTAAGAAAAATACTAATTTTAAGTTATTAGAAAATCTCAACAAAGTATTTATTTGATCTAAAGATTAAAATAAATAAGACAAAGAGTCTAAAAAACATAGGGCGAAAGAATGCATGTCAAGATATTGAAACAATTTTTTTTAATTTAAATAGATGAATGCAAAATCCTATTTTGAATAAGTGAATGGAAAATTATATGCGTAAATCAACTCAAAGTAAATTAAAAATACAAAATAAAAATTTCTAAAATTTAAGTGTCTTAGCTAATATTAAAAAATAATAATTCTTTTAAATTTATTGATTTCTTTTTACATTTAAAAAAGAGATTTTGAATTTTCAATGTAGACTTTTAACCCGTAAAGAAATTTGTTAAAAGAATTTTATTTCTATTAAAGCTTCCTTTTAGACACAGAACAGATTTGCTGAGCATAAAAATCACGCTAGAAAATAAACAAAATTAAAATCATATTTTAAAGATAATTTTTCTTAATCAAATTTCAGAATTACCTAAAGAATATAAATCTGATTGATAAATTAAATAAATAAATTTATATCTAATAAGCCGGTAACTCACTAACTCTTTTAATCATCTACTCCATTTTTAAATCTTTTTTTTAATCATTTATTTTGTTCGGTTTTTAATTATTGAGATTTTTGTCTAGTTTCAGATGAATTTTAATAAAATTAACAGATTTTCCTTTAAAAAAAGCCAAGATGAGATATTTTTTAAAGTAAGCTAATGTGTCTTCTGGTATACTCAAGCATTTTTTCATGTTTTTTTAAATTCAAAAATATTTTTTTTTAAAAATACTGTAGTAACGAGTCAAATTGGCTAGAGCAATTGATGATAGCGAAATATATTTTTTTTAATTTTTCAAAAAATTTCCATTGCACAATTGATTTTATTTAATCCTTCAATTAAAAAAATCAATTGATTAAACTTATTTAACATATTTTATAAAACTAAAGTCGAGGCTCTTTTATCCTTAATCCTCGGGATCAATAATAAACAACTACAGATTAAATTTTTCGAATAAGCATTATTAATGCTTATATTTTACAGGAAGCAGGGGCTGGAAAAATTTATATGAATGTCGAATTTTATAAAGAATTTTTTCAAAAATACTTACCTCCACCATACGTTGTTCGCTTGACCTTGAGCATGTTCATCATTGATACCTTCACAATTTTAATCTATGTGTAATAAACCAAGACTCAGGAAGCAACTTCTTAAAGTCAATTTCAACAAATGCATATTCAAAGACAAGCTTGAAAAATCCAGATCTCAGACAGGATAATAATACTACTATAATCGAATAACCCATTGCTTATTTTTCTTCATCTAATTCTCATATCAGATTTTTATCTCACTTTCATTTCAAGTAGATAATTTTATTCATTAATTAGTTGTTTTCTTATTAAAATATGTAATAAAATAGGTAAATACGACCTAAAAGAGTTTTCTTTTAATCTATTTATTAAATCTATTAGTTATCTATTTAAAAAAAAAGGTTTAGTGAGTCAAGTTTAAAAGATGAATCAACAAAACATTAAAAAAGGTTAAAAATTAGTTTAATAAATACAAATTTAAAAGTTCTAGAGCATTTGGCTAGGATTTTTCACATAATTAGTCGAGTTTATTAAATATTTTTTTCAATTCTATTGTACCTAATCTCACATATCTAAAAAAAAAGTAATTTTTTTAAATAGAGTTAAGTAAAATACTAATGCGATCAAAAACATAAATATTTTAGTATAAGGTTTATACATTTTATAATAAGCTTGGTTAAGAAAAATGAGGAGAAGATTTGAAAGAGTAAACAAATTTAAATTATTCGATTTGTTGATAAAAAATATCTGACAGGTCCCAAATAATGCTACATAATAAGAAGTATAGTAGTTTTAGAGCGTTTACATTATGGATTTTTTAATTATTTTTTATGATTTATCAGATAAAAATAAAATGTTTAAAATGAAGAAATTGAGAATTTATTTTAAATTTAAATGAGCGTATCAAGTAGATGTGAACAGATGGCTAATGTTGTAAAATTAAGTTAGAAATTTTTGTTATTCATCTCTATCTTAATTGTCTTTTTGGTTTTCAAAATTTAAATCATCATTTGCTATTATTAATAGAGTCTTCTATTATGGTAACTTCTATTTATTATTTGATTAGTCTTTAGTTAGTTAAAGTAGTTAAATTAAATTTGGATTTAATTTTGCATTAATTAAATTTCAATGCATCTTTATAAATTTCAATCTTTTTTCAAAAATTTAATGATAACTTGAGAGCTTACTCATACTAAGTCTATTTTTTGTCTTTTCAAATACTTATCCATGTAGAATTATCAACGACACTTGGCTATTTGACTCACAATCTTACCAAGTTAATCTTTATTGAACTTTTTTTTTAAATTGTTTATTTATTATTTTAAATGGCTTTGAGTGATAAAACTCCTTTTGCGATTAGAGTAAAAATTATAAAAGAAAGATTCGTATAAGTTTCAAAAAAAAATGTTGTCTATTTAAGTTCATAAGAGTAGAAATTGTGAAAAAAGAAAGAGGTTCTGAAATTATAGCAAACTAGTAGTCCACTGGAAAAGTTCATCGGAGACTTGACATAAGAGTGTACTATTCTAAGTTTATATTAAAAAAAAACAATACCCTTATGGCTTAGCTAGTTAACAAATCCAGTGATATTAACAAAAATGTCGCTATATCAAATTTTTATTTATTTTTTAGTTTATTCATTTAAAATCTGTTTTAAAAATCTTGACTTGACTTGAAAGACTTGTTTTTAAGTCACAAGTCTTTAGTCAAATCAAATTTTTAAGGGTATTTTTAAGCTCTTTTTAACAAATAATGAATTTGAAATAAATTCATTTGAAATAGATTGATTTTTAGGTGTAAAAGAGATTAATTAACGTTTTAAATTTATCATATTTTCACATAGGATAAAATCAATCATTTTTAAATGAAAATTTATTCTGATCCTGCACTGGTTAAATTATCTAATGTAAATTAATTTCCTTTTTCAAAAATATGTTTCTAAAAAAAAAAAAACATTTTTAATTTAAATAGAAAATTAAAATAATTATTCGGTTTTAAGTTTTCTAAAAGATCAATTTATATTAAATCTGATAGAGACACGTGTACGATATCGCAATTTTTGTACAATATCGTACGCAGATTAAAAAATAATTAAAATGATATTTAATTTTGTTTAAATACGCTATAAATTAATATATAATTAAATTCATTTTTATACTTGAAATTAATTAGACTTTTCATTTAGGAATTTAGAAAAAAAATGAGTGAATTTTTTTTTAGATATTTATGAGTCAAATAGATACAAATCCATATTGGAATCAGTTTGAACCGGTGAGCAAAAATTGGTTCTTCACATTTGCTTTTATTTGTTTTTTTATCGATTTTGTCGGCATTTTAACCAACCTATTAGTATTATATTACTTAATAAGGTATAGATTTATTTAAAAAAATAAAGGAAATAAATTCATATTTAATTTATATTTGAATTTTAAGAAAACGTAATAAACGCAGTTCAAATGGAAAAATTTTCATAATTAATTTAGCCTTGACGGACATGCTTAATTTAACAATAAACATTCCTTTGAAAGCTTTGAGCAATTTGAACCAAAAATGGATTTTTGGAAAAGCAGGTAATTCAAAATCAATTCAATTTTAGTTTGTCTTAATAAAACTTAAGCTAAATCTTTAAAAAATGATTGAAAAAAAAAGATTCAAATTTAATCTTTAAATTTCATGCTTTAAATCAGTAAGCATGTTTTGAAGCTTGATTTATTGTTAATCTCTTACACGCGCATATGCATTCACATCTTATCCCTGCTTTTAACTACGCTCTTTATGCTATAAACATGTTTTAGTCATTTCCTTTTAAGACAAAAAATTTTTGTCTAGATTCGTACCAATAACGAGTGATGCATAAGTAAATGGACAAAAATTAAAAGCGAATATCTCAAAAAATAAAAATGATATTAAGTTCTGGTTTTTTTTCTGATGTAAAGAATTTATTTTTCAATAGA
>PJRA01000498.1:509857-528076 GCA_016987375.1 Brachionus koreanus
AAACAGATTGGACAATGTCGGTAGAAACAAAAAAAACGAAAAGTCTACTATAGCGGGATTACGTTAGTCTTCCTGCTTTGTCAGTTTAGTAAAACTAAACTTGACCGTAGAATATCAACTATTATTATTATTATTATTATTATTATTATTAGTCATATAAGAATCTTGATTCGATTCTTAAAAAATCTTTTGTGTCCAAGTTCTTAGGATTCTACATGGAAAATGATTAAAATTTTTATAAGAGTCTTTACAGAAATGAATTAAGATTCTTAAAAGCGGTGTAATGTTTCATAGCATTTTATTTTTTATAGCATCTTTATTTTCATAGCAATTAATTATAAATTAAAACAAATAAATAAATTACATGACTTAAATTATACAAAAGAATGAATAAAAATTTTGTAAAGCAATTTTCAAATTTTTCGCCTTCGGTAAAAAATTTAAGATCGAGACGTATAGTTTCAGTTTCTGATAACGCTACTACTCTTGAAGTAGCTACTGAACAAACTGATAACGTGACGGTGCGTTCGATATAACACCAGTTCTTTTTACACAACTATATAGCATTTACATAAATGTAAATAATAAAGATTTACCTTTAGTTTTTGCACTGCTACAGGACAAGAAACAGACAACTTATGTAAAATTTTTCCGGATTTTAAAAGGATTTCTTAGTAGGGACCCTAAGTCAATAAATGAAAAAAAACATTTAACTACTAATTCGTTAGTTGAGAAACTCCGAAAAGAGCAATCAAATACAGAGAATTTAATCACTTTAATTAAAAGTGGAAAAGAATTTGCTCGCGATGAGAAACAAGTCAAGTAAGACAAACCTATTTTCCATATTGTTTCTGGCTATCAAAAAGATGATTGCTTGGAATATTTAAAAAATATCAGCTTAGTTACAATCAATTAAATTAATTCAATAAACTATAATTTATCATTTATAATCATTTAATTTATTTATCAATAAAATGTATTATTTACTCAATCAATTATTTTTTTTATTATATTAATATGTGCTATGAAAAAAAGTGCTATGAAACATTACATGCTATGAAAAGATGCAGCCCCTTCTTAAGTTAATTTTCAAATAGGACCCTAAGTAAGTTTTTTATGGAATGGGAGAAAAGTTCTTGATTTTAAAATCTCAATAGGTTCCTAGTAAGATTCTTAAGGATAAATTCTTGAATTATCTTAAATGTTAGATCTTATAAGTTCAATCAAGAACCATAAAGAATTTCTTGAGAAAAAGATTTTATAAGAAATATTAAGATTCCTTCGAACAGAAAAAGAAAAAAAATTAAAAGCGATTGAAACAGAAAAAATTTAATTTCAATTAATTAAAAGCTTTATCAAGATAGAATTTTTTTAACGCTATAATATATTTTTTGTCATTTTCGATACATTTAATTGGGAAAAGTTGATAAATACTTGAAAAATACTATGTTATGTATGAAATACATTTTTTTTTGTTTTATTTAAACTTTTAGATAAAGTAAACTTTAAAAATAAGCCTAAATAAAGTATAATTTAATCATGTTCGTTTTCATTTTCATAATCTGTAAAATAAAAGAAATTTTTTTCTACTTAATAAATAATACTAAGCAATAATATCATGGCTATTGATTAGTATCAAATTTTTTGTTTTAAGTTCTTATTATTTAAAATGATTTAACTTTTTTAAGAGTCTTATTTTTGATGAGGCAATCAAATCACTACTAATAACTAAAAACTGTTTCACTACTATGTAAAAGAAGCATTCAATCTCGATTAAATAGTCGAATTTAACCAAACAGTTCATTCTGATTTGCCATAAATTTTATAATCCTACTTGTCTTGTTTGTTGAAAATTTATTGTATTTGCTTGAATTAAATACTCTACTATCTATACGTAGTTTTTGAGAAATTGATATTTCTTTATCGTAAAATTCGATTTCAAATGCTTCAAGTTCAAAATTTAAAATTTTTCTCATTATTATTGGTTCTAAAATTCAATTAGCGGTCCAAAGCTTCTAAATTTTTAAAGTTCTCTTATATAGTTCTGGCTATTTGATTCTTCAATTTCGTTCCCTTCGCTTAACTTATTAATCAAATCGAAATCTAAAAAGAATCTTATTTTAAAAACAATAATTTTAAATTAATTTATTATCATAGAACATACTTTTCATAAACTGAGATTGAAGTCCTCTAGAACTAATTAAAAATCCCTAATAAGATGATTAAGATTAGCTTTAGAATCTGATTTAAACTTGACTAATCTTAATTATTCTTGATAACATTTGTCAAGGCTTTTTTAAAAAAATGGCTAGAATTCTTAAAAGGATCTTTTTAGATCCTAGGAAGACTAAAGATTTTTTCGGATATTTTGTTAGGATCCTATACTGTCCTGGTTAGGAAAAATTCTAAGAAATGTCCCGGATTCCAGTAAGGAATCCTGATAGGATCCTTATTAGGATCTGAGCGGGAATTGGTTCCTGGGTAGTTAAAAAATAAACAGTTAGAAGAGAAAGATCTTTTATTTTTCCCCTCTTCTCTTTGTATTTGACAGCGCACGCTATTAAACTATTCACCTTTGAATTTAAAAGAGTAATTAAAGAAAAAAGACTCAAGAAATTTAAATTCTATTTTAAGGAACAGCAATAACCTAATTGAACCAATGGCAAAATCAAAAAGTGGAAAAAAAAATTTTGAATATTTTTACTCAAGATTGATAAATTGCTTTGTGATCAAGAGATCAATATTGAAGTTTTTAATTCAATATGTAAAAAAATAATTTTAATTTACACTTGTTTCAAAATTTGAATTATTTAACTTAAATAGCTTGATGTAATAACTAATCAAAAACAATTTTTAAATTTTATAATTTTTATATTTTTAATATATATACTTTTTTTAATAATCAATTAAATAAATGAAGTGTTAATAAGTCGCACTAGCCTGTCGATTAACCTTGAATAATAAAAATTCTTATCAACCAGGAATTTTTTTTCATTTATTATTGCTATTTTTCGGTTTACCAGATAAAGGGTGTTGTATAATTAGCTATACAAATCTCAACACTAGAAACATCAAGCATTTTTTCACGTTTATTTAATTTAAAAATATTTTATAAAAAAACTATAATAATTTCACAAAGTAGTATCATTTTTTTAAGAAAATTTTAAAATCTAAATATATCAAAAAAGACATATTAATTATCTATTCAAAACATATGAGGATTTAAAAATTTTTCAAATTTCAACAATGGTCTATAAATTTGCAGAAAAAGACAAAATTTTAAATATTTGAAATTCTTTTGTTGAAAAAAATGTTAACTGGTGCTGAAAGACTCGCTCTTGAAAAAAAGTGAAAAACTATTCTTTTATCCAAAGATTTCAAAAGCCGATTCTGCGAATTACTTTATCCAGGAAGGCATTTGCAGAAAGACGGCAAATAACTACATCAATCGAGAGCTAAAAGCCCGTATTCTACAGATAAAAGAATATTCTGGTCGTCCAACATCATGGAGCAAAGAAAAACTGGCTGAACTAAAATAATTGACAAACAATAGAAAATCTTTGGCAAAGAAAGTCTATAAAGGAGTTTGGAAAGCAATAACAGAACAACAATTGATTCGACGTATTGAATAATGTTTAAAAAAATTGATTCATACTTTTTACAATCACTGATATTGAGTGTAAAGACAAAATCGACATCTTTATCTGACAATGGTATGTACTCTAATAAAAAGAGGGTTAAATAAAAAAAATTTTTTTATCTGATTCAAGATAACTTTAAATTTGGGTCCAAACAGAAACAGCTATTTTAAAGCTTTTTGAATTTTAATTAGTGTGTATCAAGTAAATATCAAATAATTTTTTATTGATCAAAAAAATTTTTACTTTACAAAAACAATTCAATCGTACTTAATTATAATCAACAACAAATTTTTAAAAAAATAAATAATTTAAAAATATAACGAAAGGAATTTAAAAAACATATAAATATATGGTCAAACAAAAACACCAGCATAGTCTTGATTTCGTTTAAAATTATCCCATAGAGCCAACATTAGCTCGCCCATAAACACCTGATTGGAATTTTTTCCAATAAGTCTAAGTACTAAAACACCATCTTGCCTCAAATAATATCTGTCAAAAGTGCGGAACATTTTCTTGTCAAATTTTTCCTTGCTTTTTCGATCCATAGTCTTGAGGTATTTTTTCAAAAAGTTAACTCTATTCCAAGGTAACAGATACCATAGCCATAGCAAAAGACCGTAAATGGACGCAAAAGCCACATAAACCAGCCAAAACCAAATGAATATAAAAATTTTCTCATTGAACAAATTTATTGGCAATGCACACTGAACTACATACTCGTGTATGTTATCGCCGAGGAATCTGACCTGAAATTGGCACATGGTGACACGTGGAAATCTTGCCGATTCGATCATTTCGCTCTGAGTCATCACTTGGTTTGAATTGGCCGGCAACGATGGCGTTAACGAAGAAGATTTCAACAAATTAACAATAACTTCAATACCGTACAATTTGTAATTATTCCCGAGAAAACTGTTTAACAAAATAAATTGCACAAATACATTTAAAATAAATAAAACTTTAGTAAATAGATAAACACTTAATAAATAATTTCCGTGTCGTTTTTGAAAAAAAAGGAAGCAAAATATGCGATTGAATAGGCGCGAAAATTTCGAGAATGTTTTCGAATTGTTGTCTCGTTGAATCTCGAGTGCTTTGTCCATGTGTTTGGCCAAATAGCGTAGCGTTTTTTCGCGCATATCCGGATTTAAGTTCTCGGAATTGTTTATCAATTTGACTAGAGTGTTTATATCAAATCCGGTTTTGGTGCTAAACGATTGCCAAACAAAGGCAGGCGAATAGAACATGAACGCTTGTGTAAGCAAAATAAAAGGCACCCATTGATAGTAGTTTAAATGAGCTTTTTTTTTGTCGTTAACATCCGGTATTTTGTCCTTCCATGGCAAATAATATGTATTCGATATCCAACAAATATAATTTGTATACTCTACATGTGAACCTGTGAATTGTGCCGGTGCCCAGCATGATATTGCTTAAAAAAAAAATTTTTTTTTACCAAAATTCAATTTTAAGAAAATAATTTGCTTTGATTAATTTTACTTAGTTTTTAGACTTTTTTGTAATCAAATAAAATTAAATATATTTTTTATCATTTTGAATACTAAATTTTTAAATTAAAGAAAAAAAAAAAAAGCTGTCAAATAATTGAAAAAAGAAAAGCTCATTAAATACATGGATCTAGCCAAATTTGTGAGCTGAAAATATATTTAATATCAACGCTTAACTTTTTGTTAACTTAAAAAACAAACAACATTTTAATGGTGATCTTTGTTATTCACTGCTTGGCTTATCAAAATCTTTTCGTCTTTGAAACAAAAATTTTCACTGTTCTCATTATTTACCTTTAATATTTGTTTTTTAACACCAAATCCCAAAAATATCTAAAAATTTGGTTTTAGTACGAATGACGAAGAAAGTATTTTTTGAGGCACCAAAACCAAATTTTTGAGATTTTAATGCGTCGTTAAGAATCAAATATTTATGGTCATTGACCCTTTTTTTTTATCTTATAAGTGTGTTGTCGCAATCAAAAAGTCGAAACTAAATCAGCTTCAAAAATATAGCTAAATTTTAGAACAAAGAAAAATTTTTGATCAAATTTCATTTTTCATAAATGATCAAAACATGTAATGCATTACTTTATTTAAAAAAAAAATTTAATATTCCTTAAACAAATATTATCAAATTTAAAATTAGACTTAAACATATTTTTTAAATTTTTAAAATAAATTTCAATAAAAAATTTTTTTATTTAAAATGGCTAAACTGAATACTCTTCGAAAACTTGCTATTGTTCACTATTTATAGGGGAAATTCGTCAAGCAGATAACTTATATTTTAGATGGTCAAGCTGCACAAAGAACTATTTATTATACATTATTTCAAATATTGATAATCAGAAAATTATGATATTTAGCGATTTAGATAGCTAAATTATTCATAAATTAGATTTTTAATAAAAAAATAGAAAATCAAGTCAATGGACAGACCCTTCAAAGAGGACTAGGTACGCCTGAAGGCCAAGAGCGTTCAAGCAATGCACTAATCCTGAACCATACTTAAAAAAAATACATAGATAAAATTTTTATAAGTTTGTAAAATTTCAGCCTTGTCTGATTTTCTGATCACATTAAAATCTTGATTTGAATAAAGGTTGATAAAATTTTTTTTTAAAAATTATTTTATTTTTTAAAATAGATAATTAGATTAATTTTTTTAATATAAATCAAAAATTTATTTTTATATCCAAAGAAAAGCTTTATGAATTGAAACGACATTGATTTCAATTGATAATTAATTTCAAGATGCAAATAAAACTAAATAAAAGTAAAAGCAATTGAATTAGATAGTCCTGATTAAATAAATTTTAATGCGTGTTTAAGGTCCTATTATTTTTTCAATTGGGTTAATTTTGTTAAATTTTGTACTAGTGTTTAGAATTTATTAATTAATTTGTTAATTTTAACAATCGACCGGGACGACAATGAAACTTCTAATAGAAAGGATATCCTTTTTAGAAATAAATTTTTAAATATTGAATTGACACCCTTTAATCGTTTTAGAAATATGCTCTTTCCTTTCCTAAGAAAAGACATCCTATATTTCATCATGAAATATTTTTAAGGAATTTTTATTATTTTTTAGAACCTTTATTTCCTTGCTTATAAGTGTCATTTAAGTCGTGTCTTATTCAGGAATTTAGCACCTACCTGATCAAAAATTTTGAATTAAAATTAAAATAGAAAAAGAAAATTTTTTTATGAAGCAAAACTAGTGTTTATTCCATCTAGAAAAAACAGTTTTAGGCTTAGTAAAATCGAATTTCTTTTGATAATGAAAAATAATATGTGTTTGCTTAGAGGCACATTTGATGACAGACACCGCGGTTTACAGTATTTTGTATATAAATTTCCTTATACATACATATGCATAGTTTTTTTAAATTTGAATGAGTAACAATTAAAATAGATTCGACTTAAAAAATCTCTTTTTATTTAAATTTAATTTATTTTTTTTATTCATTAGATCATTTCAGAATTGGTCATGAAGTCAAAGTCAAGTTTGGACTTACACTTTGAATTTTTGTGATTAAAATATAATAAATTTTTTAAAAGAAAATAAATTTTAGATTTTTTTTTATTTTTAAATAATAAGAGATTTTTTAAGTCGAATCTATTGTAATTGTATTTTGGGTTTTTGACATATCATTAGTTTTTTTATTTCTATTTTTGTCTGAAACATACTGGGCATTTTTTTTTTGATTTTCGCTAATTTTACTCCTATTTTCTCTAAAGTGATTAGACTAGTTAACCTGTAGAGTTCTTGGTTTTCAAAGTCATCTGTTCAAGTTCTTATGCATTTTTGTACTATGCACATTTCTTTTGTTTAATAAAGAAATTGCTTTCAATGGTAAAAATGCTAGAAAACTAAAAATTTTTAAAGAACATTCTAATATGTCCTAGATGGCTAAATTTTTTTGATAAAATATTTTAGTAAAAAGATTTTATTCCAATAAAATAAAAAAATTTTATAATTAATAATTTAAAAAAGTCTAAAACTTACAATTAGAGTCAAATATTAGAGCTCAATCAATTAATTTAGTTCTCTAAGAATTCTAAATAAAGATCAGTACTTGTAAAGAGTGCTTTATTTTTATTCAAAAATTTTTAATTGAAAAAAATTATGAATATGATGCAAATGAATTTAGTCTCATTAAAAATTTCAGTAAGCCAATTCAATATGAAAAATTTATTTAATCAGTAATTTCGCTTTCGAAACGCTAAACTTAAAGTCAAAACAAACATATTTAATAAATTGAATCCTTGTTTTTTTATTAATTATTTATTGAATCAAAAACTTGAAATGACACTTATTTAAATAGATGCTTCTTCAGATTAAAAAATTAAAATTAAATTCAAAGTAAAGTTTAATCAAAAAAAAATATATCGTAAAAATAAACTAAAAAAAAAAGGGAGATTATTATAAAATAGATATAATGAAAAAGAGAGTTTTACAATACATTATATATTTTTAAATTTTTGAAAGCTCAGAAAAAAAAGAGGAAATAGGAAGGTAAGCA
Source organism: Brachionus koreanus (assembly GCA_016987375.1). Taxonomy (NCBI): domain Eukaryota; kingdom Metazoa; phylum Rotifera; class Eurotatoria; order Ploima; family Brachionidae; genus Brachionus; species Brachionus koreanus. The sequence goes on from PJRA01000498.1 coordinate 518,042, forward strand.
AATACATAGTGAAGTCGGGTATTCGAGATATCTTGATTCCAAACCGGCTTTATATTCTTCAACCAGTTTGACAACCATTGGGACAGAATTTCTAAGTCCAGTCCCAACAAACCTCTGACTCAAATATTCAAAAAGTCGATTCAAGACTTTTAGTAATTTATTTAAAGCCACTTGATGTAAAATGTTGGAGGGAATATCAAATTTTATTTCTTAATTATTTCTTTGACACTAGAAAGCCCGGGTGATTTCTCATAAAAATTCAATCAAGAGATTTTTAGCTAATAAAAGTCTTTTTTTCTTAATTTTATTTATATGTGAAAGTGTGAAAATCAAGTTTCAATTTTACAAAATGGTATCTAAAAAACGTCCCTGTTATTCTAGTAGTATTATTAATATTCGACAAAAAAACTTAGACCTCATAGGTCAAAATTTATAAAAAAAATAATTAAAAAATTAAATAAAATATATAAAAGTAATTAAATTTGACTAAGTCAATTTTCGTTTTTTAACGACGAATTTAAATGTTTAATCTATATGCTCAAATAAATTTATGCTATTTAAATCTACAGTATTTATATTGTTTTCATTGTAATTATTATAGACCAACAAGTATCTTAATAGAGTAATGTTTTGCTGATAATTTGAGACATCTCTATCATAGAGACTATTGAAAATAAATTTGATTGAATAGACCCAAATTTTCGCATTTGTGTCCATTTCCAATTAGCTTTGATATTAATTTGTTAGCTAATGGACCATCAACTTGATATTCATCAGCTACATCCGCATTTAGATAAAAGTGAAGTTTGAATTCTTTAAAATATTCCCTGGACTTTTTAGTGTCAAATATTCAGTCAGTAAAATCCTAAATTAATCAAGTTGCTTAATTATTTTTAGTAGAGCTCTTACAATAAATTAAGATAATTATCTAAATGACTTATAATTTTTGATATCTATCAAAACAAATTCTTGCTTGCTTATTTCATTAACATGTACTTGTGAACTTCAATGTTAATGAAAAAATTGATCCAAAAATCTTAATATTAAAAAATAATTTAAAAAAAAGCTTATTTATGCTTATTGAGCTGATTGATAAACAGTTTAGAGGAAACAATTTCTCTATTTGAAGCAATTAAATAGTTGCCAGGATAGTAAATTCTTAAAGCAAATTGAAATAAAAATTTTAACAATTAAACAAACAATAATTATGAATATTTTAGACTAAAAAATAAGAAAAGATAAACTGATATGAAGAAAATTGTTTACTTACGGTCGCCAACATACTGTTTTGTGCTTACTAGAGCCGTGAAAATAATCAACAACAAAACTGAATAGCGTCTGCTCAGCCGATCAATGAAATCATCGTCATAGTGAAGGCGAAATTGACGTAGTTTTGAAAACGACTCCAAAAAACCAGCTATCATACTTTAATTAATTAAAACGTTTAATTAACAAAATTAAAGCAAACGAGGCCTAAAAGTCTCGATCAATGTCCATATAACTAATTCTATTTTATTTCATCCACCCAAATATCTAGCAGTAAAAATTTGACTTATCTAATAAATACAAAAAAAAAAATTATATATATAAGAGAAAAAAATTAATTAATATTATTGTTCAATTAAATTAATTAAATATATTTATATTATTTCTAGTTGTTCATTCGTCTTGCTTTCATTTTAAAATGAAAACTACTTGAAATATGCACTCGTTTTGTTCAATCCAGGCCTACTATCTTGAAATCTGAGACTCAAATTGAATATTGTAATAAATAATAAATTTTTAAGTGTTATGGAAAAATTTCTTTTCTTTCCTCATCTAAAGAAATATCAATCTATTCGATTGAAAATGTCACTTGATTAGCAAATACTCAAGCCGAGTGCTTGGATCAAGCGCTTAATAGCCCAGCGTATCCATTCAAAAGCACACATCTTTTGAGCTTAAGCATCATTTTGCCTAAATCACCATTTTTTCAATGCCTACGCTCACAAATTAGTTGTCTATAAAGCCAAAAAGGTTAGAAAAACATATGTTTTAAACAATAAATTATTATTTTTAGTTATTGTTGTTTGTAGTGTATTCATCTAATTGAATAGGAAAGGATTACCGGTTTTATTCAGCCAAATGAAGCACAATTCCTAACGAATTATTCCCTGCTTTGACATAATCCTTATGCCTTATCTCAACAAGCACATACACAGCGCCTGAAAATAAAAAAAAAAAATCTGATTTATTAAATTTTATTGCTGATTTTATCATGCATAAGCACTTATTTAATCGGAAACGAGTAATTTAGAGTAATTATTGGCAATTTGTGAGAAAGAAAGAAAAATAGAGAGAGAAAGCGAGAAAGAGAGAGAGAGAGAGAACAAAAAATAAAATAAAAAGAATAGTTTAGATTACTTTATTTAAGTAGTTTTATTATACGAGCTAAATTGTCAAATAATAAAGCAATAATTGAAAACAAGAGTTTTATAGCTATTGGTATTTAGACTCACACAAAGTTACTTAGAAGTTCTAAAGCATCTGTAGTCTAATTAGACAGGTAAGGCATTTTCTATGTCTTAATCGCTTCCATAAAACAAGCTAATATATTAATATATTAGCGTTGGATAGAACTAAATGATAATCGAGTCCCTGGAGCGCTTAGATTTGGCCCGTTTAGTCTTATTAGCATAAGAGTTTGTTTATCTAAGCTTTAGCGTCTGAAATTCGACGCCAATATTTGCCAACCATGACTAAAACTCTAAAAAAAAGGCCTTCATCTTTTGCCAGTCAAATATTAACTTTGAAATCTTAAATTTCATTTTATTTTATTTTAAATATTGTCAAATAAATATATAAATTTATTAAATAAAAAAAAATTAACTAGTCCTTGATGTCTGACTTGAAATTGACTTTAATTACACTTCTAAAATCGATTAAGCTTCCGTTGCATCTTGAAAGCTTCAAAATCAGACTTGAGTTTAAATTAGAATCTTGCTTTCGATTGCCAAGCTTAAGGTATTGACAAAATCCATTAAATCACACTAATTAATGCTAATTTGAATCTCGTATATGGAAAGTCGAATGAACTAATATCGACTAAAAATACTATTTTTTTTTATATATTTAGTTTTTTTTTTGGGTTTTAGTTTAGATTAGTTTTATTCTCCGACAAGTATTTAAGTCCGATGCACCAAGTCACTTAATTATCCGAAAAATTGGCTTTTATTTGCATTCCTTAGTCTCACGGGCTCTATTTCACAATTTATTCTCTTTATTTTAATTAAATTCTTCCACTCACTGGGCCATATTTCCTAATAAATTGCGTCACCGTTAATTAAAAGCCGAATAATCAACAAAATTAATTTCGCTTCCTTTGAATTTTATTTAATCACCAACCTGAATTGATCAGGTTGAATTCTTTTAGTTCAATCTAATAAATTATACCATCAGAAGAGAGTAAAAAAAAAAAAACAAAAAAAATAAATATTCTTTTATTCTTTACCTAAAATCAATTATGTTTATAATACCATTAAAGATCTTGGTTGATTAAGTGAAAAAAAATTTATATATTGTTTTAAATTTTTCTTTATTCTTTAAAGCTATAAATAATATCAGTTAAGAGAATTTGCTTAATTATTCATTGAATTATTGAAAAATGTTTTCTTGAACATATTTTCTATTGTCACAAAATAGATTCAAAATCAGCTAAAAATTTATGATATTTTTTAAAATTAATTCAAATGACTATAATATTTTAAGAGTTAAATTTTGAAGGAGATTTTCTAAATAAGACTAAAAAAATTCAATCTTGTGTCACGGACTAAACCGTATTTCCTCACTTCTAAGCATAATTTCGCTACTACTTAACTTCGATTTGGTTAATTGTTTTTTTGGAATTTAATAAATAAATGTTTAAATTTATAAAAAATAAATAGTCCTTTACTAAAGTTAAGTGCTAGTGAAACTATGCTTTGAAATGTATATAAAAATCAATAAAATTATTTATATAATTATATTTATTTTATTTTTTAAATGAAAAAAAAATTGACTAAAAAAAATTGAAACTTTTTCAACAAATTTGGGGTCTATTAATGATATAACATCTAATCTTAACTTTTAATTTATTATATCAAAGTTTATCAATAGGCAATTTTTTTTTCTCCTTATGTGCTTCTTGTGGAGCATAAGGTCATTTGATTTCTTTGTATCTATTTTAATTCTTGAAAGGTCGGTTATTTTGGCCTACGAAACTGAGAAGGGATTTGAACCCTCAACCTTCTGATTGATGTCGGATGTTCGAACTATTTATTTATTTTAAAGGATCATTTAAAAACTGAAAAAAGTCTAAACAAAGTGTAGAACTATTCAATTTTTGAATCAAAATCTCCAGAGATATTTTTAAATTTTAAAAAATCACTTTCTAATTTTTTTAAACTAACCATACCATAGAAAATAAGACTCCCTCTCTTTTTCGGTTTAAAAATAAGAGAGCACTAATTTACCATGAATACGGAATAATGATATTTTCGAATATAAATTATATTAAAAATATTATTTATGTTTTATTAAGCTTGTACCTAAAATTAAAAAAAAATAATAAAATTTGCCTTCTGTTCATGAATAAAAAAAAAAATCGAAAATCGAATCGTTTCGAAAATAAAAAAATTTAGTCTTTTAATTTTTGACTATTTTCATTCTTAAAAAGGCCCGAAAACTAAATTTTATTTTTTTTTGATTTATGCACTAATTATGAAAGAATATTCAGACCTACAAAAACTACAGAACAAAATATTAAGGCACATTAAGTATTTTCCGATCAAGGCAAGAATAACCAAAATTCACCAGCATTTAAAGCTCGGCATGTTAGCTAAAAGATCCCAACGTATTTTACACAGGTTTCTCAATAAACGAATTGAGCCTCAGCAATTTAACAGCGACTTAAAAGAGTACTATTCCACTGCACCAAATTTGAATCAAAAATTTTATACACTTTTTGGAAAGTTTAATTCTTTTTTACTGTACATCCGAAAATAAATATGAAATTATTTCCTTTTACCAAAGACTAGTCAATTTTTATTTTCACTTATTTATTCTTAGTCATTTATCTTTTTTATTTTTTGATGTTTTTATTCAATCGCTAGGCTGATAAGAAGGACTGTGATCCATTCTGAGCTGCCTGGGGGGGGGGGTATTCCCTAAAACTATTTAAATAAATAAAAATAAAAATGAAAGAATAAATAATTTTAAAAAACAGATATATAAAGATCTAGAAAATGAGTTAGTAGCATCAGCTGAATAAAAATAGAAGTGTTGAAGCCTGATTAATCTACATGACTTTTAATCGGATAACAATGCACTAGAAAATACTATTTAGAAATAAATGTCTTTTTTTCTAATAGTGTTTTAAAATAAACAAAAAAATTATTTTAAGATTACCATCTAAAATTAGTTAGCATCAAATGATAGAAAATAGGCTTTTTACTAATTTCTAAACTTTCTGAAAATCAATTGAAATTTGAGATAATTTTTTTTTCAAAAAAAAAAATATTTATTTAATATAATTCTAATGTTTCTCTAAAATTTATTTTCAAAGTTAAACAGACAATTTTAATCTGTTTGATGAGAGCACTTTTATTAAAAATAGGCAAAGGCAGAAAGCCGATAATTTGGGTGCCGATGAAAGGAAAAAAATTGAGCTAACTTACCTCATTTTGACAGCAGTGTCCTATTCATGTTCGAGTGCACATTGGCATAGCTATTGAATTTTCGTTCGAATTATCAGTAAATATTAGTTTAAATATCTAAAGACTTGGGTAAACAGTGAATTAGAGAGATAGAAAAAAAAACAGAGAGAAAGAGATAGAAGGAGAGAGAGAGAGAGGAATAGAGGGTAAGAAATTTCGTAATTTTTAATCATAAACATATTTGAAATAATTGAAATTTTGTTGCTAGAAAAAACAACTAGAGCCATAAAAACAAGCAAACTAAGCAGCATTAATTTAGCATAGATGAAAAACATAATCGAAAAGAAAACAATAATCACGCCATCACGTAATATAATTAATAAATATTGATAAAAATAGCTATAAGTAGCAAAGGGGACCGGGTGAGGGAAGTGGAGTCGATTGTAAGCTCTCGTAATTTATCGTTATTTAGTTCATTTAGGTTATTTTTTTTTCTAGCAATATTGATTTTTTAAAAAGGAGGAATTCATTTCTATATTTGCTAGGCTGACGTTGTCGTCAACTAATTACTGCAATTTCGCTAATTCTAGTCAGTTTGACAGAAAAAAGAACTTTATTTTGACTTTGTTCCTTCAATTAACATCGATTTAAAACTACCACTAAAAAAGAAAATTAAGAATTCTTTAAAGCAAAAATTATTAATATTCTTCAATCTATCAATCAAGACCAAATATTCGAATATAATTATTTATGCTCAATAAAAAATTCTCTGTCTACTTTTCTTTTCTAAAAATAAATTTTTTAAAACTTAATCCATTGGTATTTATAATAAGCCTATAAAGAGTTTAACACTTGAAGAGTTTGAGATGATCAAAAGATTTGTTTTAAAACGGCACATTCAAGTCTCAAATAGAATTAAAATTTAATCTCGTTAAAATTTATTTTAACGATATCAAAATTCAATAAAAGATTATTTGGAAAAAATATTTGCGAATCTGGATACAATTTTATCTCAGACTGTAGATTGCGTCATAATTAAAACCTAGAGCAATAAAAATAAAAATAAAAAAAACACAAGCAGCTAAAAGGAAAGAAATAAATTTTACAAGAATCAATTCCATTTAATATTGCATCCGATTGTTCACTTTAAGTTAGAAAAATTTACTTTTAATTCTCTGAGGAAATGAGTTTTTTTTTTTTTTTAACTATCGTATTGAGTTCCTTTATTGCTATTTAAACAAAAATAATATTGTTCTTCTTTAAATAGGAAAAATATTTGATTCTCTGATTTGAGAAGTAAAAAGACTTGTAGTAAAATAAGTGGGTTGTTATAACCCGTTAATTAATTGCATTTATTAATAAAATTTTTCTCTTATTAAATTGACTTTGATATCCAAAAATAATCTAAAAAATTTATGCTTTGGGCTGAGAAAATTAGATAAGATAATTAGATTAGAAAAGATATTTGATGTCAAAAAAAGTTAATCTTACTCTATCTTGAGAGATTTTTTGCACATTTACTTAATAGACTAAGCTCTAATTTAAATTTGGATTTACTCGGGGAATAAAATACTATTTTTACTAAATGAAAAAAAAATTTAAAATTGTGAAAAATTTTAACTTGCATTTAATCGATCAATTTTTGGCAAATTAAAATTTTACACCATAATCAAAAAAATTAAAAAAAAAAAGCTTTTAAAGATTTTTAATTCAGTATTTATTTATTTAATTTAAGAAAGTGTACCTAGGATCAGCACATTAAATTCGAGGTAAATGAGCCTAGTATTTGAAAATAATGAATAAAATCTTATATTATATTAGGATTGATAAAAAAAGTAAAAAAACCTTGCATTCCGGCAATATTTTATAATTTTTATAGACATTTCTTTAGATTAAAGTTGTTTATTGATTGAAAACAATTATTAACAACCAAACGGAACTATAAATAGGAAATTAATCAAACTAAAAATCAATTAAAAAGTTGACTTAAATGTTTTTTTAATTTAAATTAATGATTTAAAATATATTTGAGAAAATTTTCTCTTATTTTTTGTTAACAGTCTCAATTATCCATAATTGACAGATTTTAAAACGAAAAAAAAATTGGCAAAGTTCAAATTTAGCTGATATCTGAAATAAAAAATAAGTGAATTTTGATTTTAACTTTACTTTATAAATAAAACTAAATATTTTCTCAGGTTTAAATAGTGACATCTTATTCAAATTTTAGAATAAAAATAAATCCCTTCATTTTGATTAAATTGGTCGTAAGTCTTCTATTTCTTATCCTAATATTTTGTTGATCAAATAGTGTTTGATCGTTAATATGAGTAAAAACACAAAATTTTTCCTTTCACGGAAATTACTATAAGGAAAAATTAAAAAAAGACTATGAAAAACTTCCTCAAATTAATAGGGAAATAAATATTTTTTCAACTAAAATTTCTAAAAATTAACAATGGAATTTTTCGTTCAACAATTTATGTTGGTGTTGGGTAGGGTTACAAACGGTCACAGTTAACTATCAGCTAAAACTCTTTTTTATCTATGTTATGAAATAATTTTTTCTAATTTTAAAAAGAAAACCAATCAATCAATTTTTGCTAATCTTTTTTTTCGAAACGAATTTAAAATCTGATTTAAAAGTGCGAATATTAAAAATCATAAAATCAATAAATACTAAAAAATAAAATTAAAATATTTTGAGTTAATTAAATTAAATTTTGCACCCAGTATGTTTATAAATATTGCTTAATTAAAATAAATTAGCTTTCAAAATTCCTATTAGTTTATTTTAATATTAAAAATCAAAATTTGAAAATGAACTTTTATTTTCAAATCAGGTTAGCTTGCTGTTTACTTATTTAATTCATTTATGCTTAATTAAATTTAAAATATTAAAAATTCATTAATGCCTGATGAAGATTAGACCTACTTTAAAATTAATCTGTTTTTTTATTTTAGTAAAATTAAATTGACTAGTATTGGAAATTTTTACAATTTATTTATAAAACTCCAAAGATGCCAATATGTCTGTTTCCATTTAAATAAATCCAAATATGATTAAATTCTTATTTAAAAACAGCATACAAAATCAGTTTTGTTTCAAAATTATACAATTGTAAATTTTGTAGAATAAAACAAATGTAAATAAATAAACCAGGTATTTGTTCTCTTATATACCATCAACAGAAAATTTTTAAATTCAATTTTTATAGAGAATTAAATAAAACGAGAAAAGAGATACAATATTAAAAAGAAAGATTAAATTCTGCTAATTAACAACGAAAATAAAACTTTGTATAATTCTGTCTGTCTTTTAATTTAAAATTTTAAATAAATATTTAGTAACGTTTATAGTTTGATATTTTTAATCAAAATGATTTGTTTACTTCTTTAATTGTATTTGCATCGTAAAAACAAAAAAAAATTGAATAATTCTTTTTTTGTTAATTGATTTAACCCTTTGACGCCTAGTGTTTGGATGCCATAGTTAAGATTAGACTTGACATGTTTCCTAGTATTTTAAGTGCTTAAAGTGCCTAATTTGAAATCAAAAATAAAGGTACCCTCTTGCTTATTATGTTCAACTTTTATCATTTTTTTTTCAAACAACATTAATTTGATATATGAATAAATTTTATTCATAACATTTCATACACTTCAAATTTTCAAATAATTTTTTTTTTCACTTTTATAAAAGAAAAGAATAAAAATTTGATATTTGATATTTTTTTTGTTTTTTTTTCATTTTAAGCTAAGTATGGTGTAAGAAATTTTAGGGCTAGGTTTAAATTGTTAGTTAATTGGGATTGAGGGCTAATAGTTTTAGAATCATTCATCTTTCCCTCCAGAAGTTAACCCGATTAAGCAATGTTATATGATTGTTTTCTTATATCTCTTTAAAGTCTTGTATGGAAATGTTTTGATTGTTTATTTTTCTGTTTCTATCTAGAACAAATTAAATTAAATAAAATATTTTTAAAGCTATTTAGACTAAATGCACTCTCAATTTCTTTTAGCAACTTATTCCAAACACAAACAACTTTGTTTGTAAAACAATTGAATCGTGCCAATTCTTTCTCATACCAAGTTCTTGGAGTTCTTCTAAGATTATGCCTTTAGCTGTCATACTTGATGCTTAAAGTGTAGCTTATACCTTTTCTGAAATTCACAATCGCCATATTTTCACAATTCAGAATTTATTTTTAGTACTTGGATTAGATCTCTACTGTGGTGTAGTAACCACAAGAGCAAAATTAGATGTGCTCTCTAATCTAAACTCTATTATTCATATTATTATATTTACACTACTTACAAAAGCACTAGTCTCACCGACGCTTGGGACCAGGCTTAGAATAAA
>PJRA01000498.1:542017-558550 GCA_016987375.1 Brachionus koreanus
GGCACAGAAATTACAAATAAATAATAAATAATACTCTATTAGGCTTACAATTTAAATACATCTTTATTTAACTTATTTATAACTCTTAATTTACAATCTAAATTATACCACCGCGCAGAACGGCCATTTTCTTTCCCCCGCTTACTTTAGAATAAAACACTACAACATTTACATGCCAATATAATCTTATCCCTTAAAATCCATTTTCAAATTTAAAAAAATGTTCATAATCGAAAAAATACCTTTTTTAGCATTGATTTTTGTTCTATTATTTTATTTTGTACCAAATTTCACAAAATCTTATCAATCTTGTTTTAACTTTAATTTGAAATGAACTTAATTATTTAACAACCAGAAATATTTTTAGAGTAATAATTAAAAAATTTCTAAACAATTCTAAAAATAAATAACCAAATATAAATTGGTAAATCTCAGGGTTTAAACAAGATTACGAATAAAGTATAAAAAAACTTAAAAAAATCAATCATTTTGGCATATAAAAGACCTGTTTTGACTTTTTTTGACTTTAAAAAATTTCAAAATTACAAAGAGTTTTGAGCAATTTGATAAAATTTTTTATTTCTAGTGTCTGTAACTATTTTTTATTTTAACGCTCAAAACCCGGAGGGTTTTTATCGACCCTTATCTCTTACTTTTTATTTCATTAAGATAAACATATTTTGCAACAAGAACACTTAATTTTATAATATTTTCTGATTTTCTGACTGAGAATAAAAATTTTCAAAAATAATTAAATTTATTTAACAAAAAACAAAGAAAAAATGCAACATATTTAGACAAAAAAACCTCCTGGTTCTGAGTATTAAAATTTTCTTAATCTTCTACAGAAAAATTTTCATCAATAGATTAAATAGCATTTGAATGAAAAAATTTCAAGGAAAAAGTTCATTCAATTTTTCAATAAAAGTCAAAAAAAATTCCGCAATCGGTCTGCTTGTTTTGTCTGCATCTATTGAACCTATACTCTTAAATCCGAAATTAAAGCATGGATTTGAAATCTATCAATTGTATTTTGCACAAAGAAAAAATTTTAATTTAATTTCAGATTTTAAGACATGGATAAAAAAAATAAAAGAGATATCTTAAAAGCACCAAATGCGAAGGATGTACATTTACCTAGGAAAAGCTGAAGGATTTTTAAAACCATCTTTTAAAAAATTAAAAATTTAATTATTTTCATAGAAAAAAATTTATAAAATATTTAGCATTCCTTTTTATTTCAATTCTTAAAAAATTTTTATTAGTTATCAGCTGTGCTTTCTATAGTTAAAATCAAGATTTTAATTTTATATTTTATCATGGGTTTTTAGCGTTTAGAAGATCTAATTCAATAAAAATTTTGGCAAAAATTTAAAATAGTTATTAAAAATTTACTTGATATGTTACAAATTTAGCTATTCTTTCGCTAAGTCTAGAAGGATTTCGACTCAAAATCATTTCGAGCATATCGGTGGCCAACTTTTCTGTTACAATGTATAATCGGTCGACTTCATCGAACAATGCATAAAGCTTAATAATACCAGGATGTTCCAAATTATACAAAATTGTTATTTCATTTTGAAAAACACTGCTGCCTACTTGAAGATCTTTAAAGCGAGTTTTGTCAATAACTTTAATAGCGACAGTTTGTCCTGTGGCTTTGCATTTTCCACCATAAACTTGACCGAACTGTCCGGTTCCGAGTAAATCATGCGGATTTATGATAAACTCTTCATTTACACTTTTTTCTTCGTATTTAGGAGCTGAAATTTTGATAGAGGGACGTTTGCCTTGATGGCCCATGTACGGCAAATAAACCATTTTGAATATGTTAAAAAAATTTCTTGCCAAAACATTCATTGCCGAATTTGGGTCCGAATTTCCCATACCGCAGTAATACTGCTCTTCACTGGTAACTAGCACATACAAACATTTTTGGTCATTGATACAATTTTCTTCTTTGCTATTTAGACCATTTAATTTAGCATTTTTGATAGTTTCAAGTGGAATTTCTCTCAAAATTTTTTCCAATCGATAAGAACTGTAGATTTTTATTGATTTTGTATCCAATTGCCAATAGTGAATTATGGGCTTTGAAAAAAATAAAAATATTAGTTTAAGCTCTAAATAAGGATAAGGATATTCAATAATATCAATATAACAAGAAAAAAAAATTATCTTTATCTCATTATTAGCATCATTTATTACAATAAGTCAGAAAATTTTGCATTTTTTTGATTTTTTTAAAATTTATCGAAAAAATTTTTAGCTTATTATTCAAAATTAAAACCATTATGCTCCATATATTTTTTGACCATCTATCATTATGAGCAGTTTTATTCATCTTACTTGTACCATTCATGGCTTTTGGAGTAAATATTCAAAAAATTCACGACTATGTTCTTCAATTTTGACCTTGGTCTTGGTTAGTAAAATGCAGTCCTCTAAGAAAACGAGCAATTGAGCGAAAAAGATGAAAATTAGAAAGATCAAAATCTGGGCTTTATGCTGTATGAGGTTTAGCATTATCTTGAAAACATAAGCCTAGTTTTTGGTTGACCAAATAATATAATAATGCTTTGCATTTATGTTACAACTGTTTTGAACCAGCTAAAAGTGTATTGCCCCTTGGGAATTACGTCAAATTCACTATATCATCTATTTATCAGATCATCCTCTTTTCACGAATGCCTAAAATGACTGAGATCGGTTTAGCAATTGATTTCTATTAGCTAAATTTCAAAATTTTCATTTAAAGTTTCCATTTTATAAATATTTTTATAATCAAATAAACAATGGGTTAGACACATCATTTTGAAGAGCATTCAATTCTGTTTCTTTTAACATATAATATGACTTTAAATTTTAGAATTTCATTGATGCTAAAATCAAATTGTTTAAAAAACGCAAAGCAACTTTAATGACTCAACATAGACTTTTTTATTAAAAATCGTTTATTTTATGCAATGTTGTTATCTTATTTTAAAACTTAAAAAAAAAACTTTTTGTGGCCGCAACCTTATCTGCTTAATTCGGCCAATTTCTTCTAATATTTTGCGCGCGGTCATTTTTACGGTCTCAAATTTTGACCGCCTAATAATACGGCCAACTAATATATGAGCAATATTTGTTAAATTTAAATAGTCTTGATTGAAATTTTAAGATTATTTTTAAAAATTTTTTCTTAAAATAAAATGCCTTTGAAATTCAAAAAATATTTTTTGACAAAAATTTAGATCTTTTCGGAGACCTGCTAAATGACCACCAACATTTTTTTTTGGTCGGTCAAAAATCCAGACCTAACTCAGTCGAATTACCGTCTGCAAAATTATTGGGCGTATTTTTGACGGCAACAAAAAAATTATATTCGTATAATCACTGAAATTTTTTGTATAAATTTTTTACAATCGATTCATAAGTAAACATATTTCTTTAATTATGTTAAAAAAAAATATTTCTTTTCGTTTTAATTATAAAAAAAAACATTATTATCCCATTTTTGAATAAGACCTAAAGTTAAAAAAATAATTTATTCAATATTTTAATTATATTTAATTTTATGAATCAAAAATTTAACATTAAATTCAAGTTTTTGACATTAGAAGTACTAAAAACACAAACTTTTTTTCATATTTTTTTAAATTCATAAATATTTAAAAGAAAAAATTTAATTATCTTAGAATTTAATATTATTTTTAAATGAAAAAAAAAAAATTAAAATCTAAATAATTTAAAATAGATATGAAAAATCTTTTCAAAAGATACGAGGATTTATGGATTTATTTTATGCCATATTTTGAATTTGTCAAAAAACTTATTTACACTAAAAGGAATTCACCAGAAAATTTTTAATTATTTTTCTGGCCTTATTTTTCTATTTAGAAAAAAAATGAAAAAGTTTGTTGAAAAGTTAAAACAGTGAGTGAAATGTATTTTTCTTGTTGACTTGTTTTATTTTATTTGATTTAAATTTGTAACGTTGGTTTTATTAATTTAATTATTTTCTTTACGTTATGTCAAAAGATGTTATTAGTTTAGAAATATTAAAAAAAATTCCATTTTTCGTAAACTTATTTTTATAAAAAGTTTTTTTTTTAAAAGCTTACCTCAACATTTTTGTTTGTGTAGTAGTACATGTGGCCAGACCAGAAGCATTCGTTGATTTTTTTCACTCGTTGGGAAATTCTTACCAGTCCAATGAATTTTTTGCCGTCGTTGTCTCTAGGGTCATTTGAACGATCGTCTGGATCAGAATCGATTATTTCATTGGGGTCATCATTCGAGTCGCATATTGATACACCATCTATTCCATCCTCTGGGCATACTGGTCGGCAATTTTTTTTCGCCTTCGGGCGACACTTGGTGTGCATGAAAATATAACAGTCTTTGCACTCGTAATATGTCTTTACATTTGAAATCTCTGTTTGGCAAACGTCGCATAACGACGGAAATCTACTTGAGGTAAACGCTTTTCTCTCTATCAACGAATGCTCTAGTTCTATTAGCATATTCTAATTAATTTTATTTATTAATTTACTTTAAGATAATCAATTTTTAAATTGAAAAAGGTACCATTTCTTTTAAAGGATCCGAATTAAAAGGTGAATTAGGATGAGGACTCATTTTTGCAAACATATAATTCAATTGTTTGTTGCATATTTTTGGCATGTCTGGTATGCATCTTTTGTGAAAATTCATTCCACAAACTTAAAAAAAATAAAGCAATAAAATTCTATTTTTCTTAATTTAATTTTTTCTACGAGAAATCGTCATTCTGGAAAAAGAACAGCATGGGGGCACAAAGAGACATTAAGAAAAGACTTGCCAAAGCAAAGAGTGCCTTTGCATAACTACGAACAGCATGAAAATCAACCAGCTATAGCAAGGAAACAAAACTCAAACTGCACAACTATGTAATAAAAGCAACACTGATGTACGAAATTGAATGTTGGGGGATGTGTGAATCTGACAAAAGAAATCTGAACACCTTCCACACTTGAAGCCTGCCGAAGGTTCTGGGGATACACTGGCCTGAGACATTGACCTATACAAAAGAACAAATTCAGAGCCATTTAGTAAATGCATTAGGAACCAAAGATTGCGATGACTTGGACATGTACTTTGAATGAAAGAAAAAAGGATACCAAAAAAAGCTCTTCAATGGACACCTCAAGGGCGACGGAAAGTAGGAAGACCAGCAGTAATACAGGCGTCAACTATCACGAATCTCTTAAAAAGTCAGGTCCTAAAAACAATAATCAATATTCTGCATTAATCATAATCAATATTGAATAAAACTGCTTCGTTTTTTTTAATACTAGAAGCACCAAGCATTTTTTCATTTTTTTTTAATTCAAAAATATTTTATAAAAAGCTATAATAATTTTATAAAGTAATATAATTTTTTAAAGAAAATTTTAAAATTTACATAATTCAAAAAAGATATATTTGTTTGAAGAATCCATTCAAAAGATACGAGGCTTTAAAAAAACTTTTCAAACAAGGCATTTGACTCATTTGGTGCTTCTAGTGTTAATTATTAATTAGAAAAAAATTATCTTAGAATTACATCACTTTTTTTACCTTAAACATTTTTTCTCGTATAAAAAATAAACTATAAAGTAAAATAACAACAAGATTTCATAGGATTATTGATTTAATTTGGAGGAAAAAAAAATTTTTTTTTCTTTTGATAAAAAAGTAAAACCCTATTTTAAGTATGTTACCCTATTTTTTAATATTTTTTTTGAACATGTTTTATTTTTTAAATTTTAATTTTTTTAAAAAAGGGAACACTTTTTTTTCAATTTATATTTGATTTTCAAAGCATTTAAATTTAGCATAATTTAAATATTGACAAGTTATAGAAGAGCTAGGAACATTTAAGAACATTAAGCTTAATATATTTGATTAAAAATACTTGATTTTTATAAAATAAAGAGAAAATAAAAATAAATATAAATGAAAAAATAAATAAATTAATATTTTAACTTCAAAGCTGTAGATTTCCTTATTTTATTTAAAAACATTTGCCTTATGCTGTTATAATTTGCCTTACATTAAATTACTTTGTCTTATTTAATAAAAAGAGATGGTGATTGAATTTTTGAGAAATTTTTAATAAATTCTTTCTCCTTTTTGTAAAGAATAGAAATGAAGTGAATTTTTAAATTACATACTTTCGCATTTTAGACCCTGTTTGATCAATCCAACTAAAAGTCTTGAGCAAAAATCGCAGTAAGTAGGCGTCAAATAGTTATTTACATGCAGCTTGTGCAGCACTTCATTGTAATTTATGTCACTGCAATCACTTGATTTCATGTCAATGGCCAATTTGTTGCTTAGTTGGTCTTCTTCTCTGATTGTGCCTTGTCAGTTTATTTTAGTCAACAATTACCAAAAAAACAAACTTAAATTAGAAAAAAATACTTAGGTTTTGATTTGGTCTTAGAGGAAAAGAATTGGTGGAATGAACAGGCTCAATAAACGAACCGGGATGGTCTAAAACAGAGTTTCTGTTCAATGACTCGCTTTGATTGTGTGAACTAGAGACTACCGTGTCAAGAGTGATTTGAGGTATTACCGAATCGGAATCATCTTTGGCCGTTTTGGCGCCTTTTTCGGACGCAGTTTTTTTGGGTCCGCCCGAAAAACGCTGAAAAAATTTATTGAAAATAGAGGGGTCTTTGGATGAACTCATTCTGGTATCCTATACCACTAGACTTTTAGAATATATCCTGACATATGTTATCTAAACAGAAAAATGATGGAATGATTTTTTACTCAATGAGGCATGAAGCTATTGATTTTAGCTCGACTTTTTTTTGATAGTCTTCAACTCAAATTAACTAAATTAGACATAATTCTGAAATAGAACATGAAATTTGAAAGATAAAAATTTTTTTTGATGATTATTATATTGGTTTATTTTGAATCTGATCTGCAAGGACTAAAGATCAACATAAAAGGTATAATATATGCCGATTTTTAAATAAAATATTTAGAATTTATTGATGCTATTTTGTTTTTATGTCGAGTTATTCGTATTTATAGCTAGAAAAAGCACTCTTTTTTAATAAAATTTAAAATTTTTTAACAACATAAAAAAAAAGGTAAATTTCATAAATTTGAATTATGCTCAAAAAAGTTGCTCATTTTAGCTATAAACAACAAAATCTCGCACAGATAAACTAAAATAATTAAAAATTTGCATTAATTTTTTTATTTCTAATTAATTTTTATTAATTCCGATTAGGTAATTAGATAGGAAAGTGTTCATCCAGGCAGCATAGATGCTTGCTTTCCAAATTAGTAAAATCTAAGCCTGCATGCAAAAGTAACCAACAATTATTGACTTTTAAAGCTAATCCGATTATCAACTTAAATTAAATTGGCTTCCAAATTTTCCCTAATGTCAATATCCTAGAGGAATATATACTCTTATCTAATCATAAATTGGCTCTCAGAAAAAATTTACCATAATTCATTTTGACATAATTCAGCTTCATTTTTTAGAAAAAAATATTCTCTCAAAGCTTTGCAGTCATTGTGTGTGTGTGAGTGTATGTGTACAGAAACCAACTTCTAGGGCTAAGATTACTAATTTAAAAGCACTCACTTTTTTAAAGCACAATTGTGTATGCATACAAAAAAATTATGATCGCGACTTTAGTTGATTTTTATCGATTTAAAAGATAAAAATTTTTTGAATAATTCTAATTCTAGTATGTCAAAATAGGTAAAAAAAAATGCTCAAATATAATTTTTTCATTAAATAAACAGTTGTGTTTTTTAAAGAGAAAAAATTTACTTAGCAAATATCATGAGAAGTTAAACAATCACGTTCAAATAAGATGAGAAACAAATGGCTTTTTCAAATTTGTTTATTCGAATTGAAGATATTCAAACATCCATTAATCATTTGGTTATTGTAGCTAAATTAATAATATATTTTTTTTTTAATTCAATAAATAATTTATTTTTCTGAATATAAAATAAAATTTTTATGAAATAGAAAATTATTCAATCATGCATGTTTTAGATTTTAAAAGCTCATTTTTTAGATAGGTATTTTAATTAGAAAAAATGTAAGTGTCACATGCAAAATCTTTGAATGACAATTTCTAAATTAGATTTTTTATTTCTAGATCACCTTTGTTAAAAAATGATTGTTATGTAAATAAAAAAGTCCCAATCAGAACAAAAAATTAGCTTTATTTTATTAAAATTTTTAATATCTAAAATAATGATTTTTTAATGTTCATTAATCAATAATCAAAATAGACCTTAAAATAATTACTTCCTGATAGAAGAAAAAAACGTTCGTTTCTACGCATTTAAAAGCTTCTAAAATTTAATCGATTCACTTGATTTTTATTTTTATTTAAAAAAACAATTAGAGTTGATTAGCTAATATTTCAAGTTAGAATTCAAAAGTAAATAATTGATTTATTCTTAATCAATTTATTTTTTTTTCAAAATAAAATCACTTATCCTAAAAATCGATTGATTTTTTTTCTAAATAATTAATTATTAAAAATAGAGCTCAATTTATTTCGATTTAGACTTGATTAAATTAATTCTTCTGAGTTTTCTTTAGAAATCGAAAACTAATTTACTAATTTAAAGAATAGAATATTTTCTGTAAAAAAATTAATTTTCTCTAAATTTAATTTAAATTTGAAAAATAGCTTTTTTTTTCTTAAAAAAAAAATTAAACACTTGAGAAGCAAATTCAGTTTAATACACATTTTACGATTGATCTATTTAAAAACAAATTTAATAAACTTTTTAAAGATCTAGTCTTATTGATATAGTCTGGTTGATTCCGACTTGATGCATAAGCATAAAAATCATCATTACTATTAAAATAATTATCATGAAGGTTTAAATTAGAAAAATTCGAACAACTTTTCTTAAATAAAAACCTTTTTAATTTATTTTTGAAATAATACCTTTATTTTAAAACAAAATTGTTAGTTTGAAAAGTTACTAAATTAAAATTTTTTTTAGGCTTCTTTAAAAGTCACATTTTTCAAGCATAAGTGGGTAGAATTAATGTATTAACTTACCCATACAGTATGATTTTCTAGTCTTATCTTTAGTTTCATTCATTATCTAAAAAAATTTATAAGTATGTTGAGTATGCTTATATTTATTTTCTCTTTTTAATTTTTTTTTTAGTCATATGTCAAAATATCTACTGATGGAAAACAAGGCTAACAAAAAATAAAAAAAAAACTCAAAATAAAATCGCATATTTACTTAAGCAGAAATTGATGCTTATCAATCGAAAAATGCTAGAAAAAAAATTATTGCAGGATTATTATTTAATTAGTTTTTTTTTAAAATATAATCTTATATACAAAAATATTTTTTTTGTGATAAATATTTTATTTTTAATCAAAAGAATCTTATATTAACTAAAATTGATAAATAAAAGACTATTTCAGTCGAATTTTAATCAATCATGAATATCTAATTCACAAATTGTATATAAATTAAATTTTTAACTTTTTTCCTTCTTCTACATATTTATAATTTTGTACTCAATCTTTACGTAACAATTGGGTTTAAACGAAGGCGTAAGCCATTCGGACAAACATGGGGACCCGCCCTAAATTATATTTAATAATGAATACTTAATTCATTTTTTTCTATAAAAAAGTAAATCAACCTTTATTTAAAATTTTCAATTAGAATTTTAATAGATTTTCTATTTTTTTCAAACAGTTTTTAGATAAAAATAACGGCTTGAAATCAAAAGCTATTAAAAATTATTAAATATACTTTTTAAAATTTTTTTAAACACTAATAACATAATCATTTAATGGCGTGAAATATTTTTTATATAGATTTCAAAATATAAATTTTTTTTTAATTGGAAAAAAGAAAGTTTAATAGCATCTACACAAGACAGTTCTAAAATCCAAAGTCTAACCAACATCCAAATGAGCTGTACAATAAAAAAAGAGGTTGAAAAATGGAAATATTATTTTTAATAAACTTATCCTTAATATTGTTGAATTTAAACTTTTTCCTATTAGAAAAAAATTGTGAAAATTTTTCTAGAGAATTAAGACTGTTTTATTGAAATTATTTATTGATAAATTTTTTTGAGCATGATCATAAAAATTGTTTAAAGCATCAAATATTTTAAAATTAACTTTTTCGAAAAAAAAGGGTTATGATGGAATAACTTGTTGATTGATTTTGAAGGAGCTTAATTCTTAAAAATCGATTTTCAAAAACAAAATATTGTGATCATGAAAAAATTTTGTTTTTTTTAAACTTTTCACTAATTAATTGAAATTAATCTAACTATTTATGAAAGAAAATATGAAATAATCATAAAAAATCTATCTGTCAATAATTGTTTAGTTAAAAGCGCTCGATTAGTTTCAATTAATCAAATTAACTGTCAAATTGAACTTTAGATCTGCTTAAAAGAAGAACCGTTATGGTCCCTAAGCTTATCTTTCAGTTTTTATTAGATAGACTTGATAATAGACTTTTCTTTTGTTTTAGCGCTTGAAAAATTAAATCACAATAACTGATCAATTTTATGAATTTTTCCTTAAAAAATCTTGAAATATAATTTAAAAAATTTATCAAATTTATTGAACTAATTTTATCTGTCATTAAGTTTTTTTTTTCTTTATCAAATAATTATAATCATTTATCAAATAATTAAGATAAATTTTTAAGGCAAATTAAGTTTCTACTCTTCTGTTTTTCATTGAAATAGGAATCAAATAAATGAGCAATTTTGAATTCTAAAATTAATGTTATAAATTTGAGTATTTTATGACTTGTGATAATAAAATGTTTATTCTGGGCTTTTAAATATAATTGTATTTATGCTAAGCCGTGCAAAATATATGTGATTGATAATAACTTTAAGATCATTATTAACAAAAATTTGTTTAATTTTAATTTATTTTATCAAATAGAAGAATAACTACTACGCAGTTATTTATTTTTATTGCTGATCCAAATAAAATAATTTAATCTATAAAAATGAGCATATAAATTTATCCAAGCAACAACTAACAGAAAGTGATGCTGAGTTTAGTTTAGTTTATTTTAACACTAAAAGACCCCCGGGTTTTTAAACCTTTTTCTTTCTCTATAGATTGAATAAAAATTAAAACAAAATTTTTTTTTTAAATTTTTTGCCCCTTCCATTTTTAATTTACTTTTTCATAAAATTAAATTCTTTGATTTTAAAAATTTTAATTTTTAATATAAAAAAAAAGTACATAAAGATCAGGATGTGTTAAAAATTAAAAGTTTTAAAATAAACAAATTATTTTTAAAATTAAGCCTATTAAAAATTCGGCCTTACTTGCGTTGTAGCTAATATCTAATGCAAATAATGCGGGATCAGGTGATTCAGACCAGTCCGACGTTGAATTTGTGACTGATAATTTTGTTGAATTGGAATATTCCTCAGACCATGAAATTGATCAATTAGTCCAACTTATCAGCGACAAACAAGCAACATCAAATTCGGCTCTTTTAAATGTCAATTAAAATAGTCTAAAATCAAGTTATTTAAAAAAATAAAGTCCGCGTGATGCAATACTTCCACAATATAATCAGAGGATAAGGATTAACAAAACATAAAAAACGTGAATCTAAAAAAATGCTACATAAAATAAAATTAAATGTTATAACTAAGAAATAAAAAGCAAAATATAAAAACCATAAAATGATTCCTGTATTTCATCAAATACAAGTAACTAATACAAAAAACTTGCTAGTAAATGAGTTAGAAATTTCCCTTTAATTGAGTTGCTTTTTTAAAAAAATTCATCTGTCGTTTGCCGTGTAAAACATGTATTTCCTTGTTTCCAATAAAAGAAAAAAATACATAAAATTTTTTTATTTGATGATAAATAATATTTATTTTGGTAAATTGTTATTGGAACATAAAAATTATGTGAAATAAAGTAAATTGTGTGGTCATTACGTGAAAAATTGTTATTAACTTAAAATAAAACACAAAATTTTTCTTTAGATAAATGTGACGAAAAATCGAATGGATTTTTATGACAAATGATAATTCTGAGATGGAGTTGAAATATTTTTTTCAAGAAGTAACCAAAAGCAACATCTTCTCACTGGTATTTAAGCAAGTGTTCTATCTATGAATATAATGTTGACTATCATAAAATGCGAGTTCTCATTGCGTTTTTTTGTTGTAGTCAAAGAGAATGTCATATATGAAGACGTTTACTATTTTTTTTATGTTTTAATCGAATTTTCTGCTTTATTTGACTTTTGTTTAAAAAAAATGTTCATGCTTTATTAACTTTTATATAAAAAAATATTAGTTTTCATTTGATTCTGAGGTTTTCTTAGCATAGCTCTAAAAAGCTGTAGCAGTTGCTTCTTTTTTTTCGTCATCCAACTATCAAGCTTCGCTTTGAAAATATTTAGGCTCTTTGCATTTACTTCATCTTCCGGAAGTTTATTCCATCCATTTATGACTCTATTTGTAAAAAAGTTAAATCTCGGAAGACAGTTCACGAGTAAGACAATAGCTATTTCTCCTCAACTCCTATCTTCAGCTACCAGGTTTTGTGTTAAGACTAGAATTCAATTTGTTAATAATTGTTTATCATTGTCTGGATTAGATCACCTCCTAATCTTCTTGTTCTATAGTTAGCTAAATCTAGCCTTAACAAACGTTGTTGATAATCTTAGTTACGCATTTCTGGAATCAACTTTGTTGCTCTTCTTTGAACTCTCTCAAGTTCATTTATGTCTTTTTCTGCATAAGGACACTAAGCACTGACAGCATATTCCAAATGTGGTTTTACCATTGAACAATACAATAATTTGATAGTCTCACTACAAGGTAATTTAAATGCTTTTAATTAATTCAAACATTTTATTTGCTTTAGCTGTAGCATTTTTGACTTGAGTAGTCCATTTTAAATCACTTTGTATGTAAATGCCCAAATCCATTTCAACATTTGACTTACTCAAGGTTTTTGAATCAATTTTATAATCAAACTTTGGATTTTTGTAGGAACAACTTTGCATTTTTCTATATTTAAGTGAGCCGACTATTCTTTAGACCATTTACACACTGTTCTGTTGTGTTTTATAGGGTTTTTTGTTAGTAGCGTTAAATGATTTATAAGCATTTTATTAATCTAAGTTTTAAAATGGTAAACGGCCGTTTTATACCCGATCTACAAAGTGTAAATAAAAATAGAAGAAACGGAAAGGTTAGAGTTTTAGTTTAGCAAATGGATGTGAATAGATTTTTAACAAAGTTGTAAATAGTTAGTAAATAAAGATGTAATATTGTTTTATTCTAAGCCTAGTTCCAAGCGTCGGTGAGACTAGTGCTTTTGTTAGTAGTGTAAATATAATAATATGAATAATACAGTTTCGATTAGAGAGCACATCTAATTTTGCTCTTGTGGTTACTACACCACATCTTCCCTTCGGTTTTCAGATCGAAGCTTTGGTCTTTAGCCGTTCAGACATTCTGGGTTGGTCAGTGACTTGTTGGAGACCTGAATTTGATTTAGTTTTCTCTTCGGCTATCTTCTTAGCCCCTTCTTTAGTTGGTCTTCCAACTTTTTTCCTTGATGTACTCCACGGTGTTGGTGTAGGAATTCCCTTTTGTGATGGTACTGGTGGATTTTGAACTGGAGGGTGATTCAACTTGTGTAGGAGTTGCGTTGGTTCGTGATGTTGATCTATAGAAACAGTTTGTGGGATCGCTGATGGTAAGGTTGACCCAGGAGAAGGCTTTTCATCATCATTTACATCGTACGCATGGTACAGCTTGAAGAAACTGACGTTTCTAGTGAGCTCTTGGCCTCCTCTTCTGGCTGTTATCATTGTACCTCTGATGCAAATCACTGTGAACGGTTCAGGATCCCAATAGGGATCAGCCTTCTTTTTCTGTTCTACTTTAAGTAGAACTATTACCCCGACCTGAATTGGAGGCTCACGTACCCTCATTTATCGATATCTGATTGTAGGTTATAAACCGAGTTATCAAAAATTGATAACTCGATAACTCGGTTGATAACCTCTGAACCTTGTGGAGCTTCACTTTTAATCTTTATCCAACTTGAGCTGGCATCCCCTAATGCTACTATCTATGTGAACGTTCTAAAAGAAAAACGCCTTAATCTAATTTATCAGGCCTTCACCATATCCAAAAAATTTGAATTTACTCACAAGCCTTCTATAAGAGATTTTATGTCATTTATATGTTTAATTAATATTTTTATGTTTCTTTAATCCTAATCCATCTTCAGATTCAGTTTTCAACCTCATTTTTGAATTCTAAGTATATGAAAACCTTGGATTAGGCAAATTAGAGGGGTCAAAAATTATTTCTTTTGGCTAGAAGGGTCTAAAACTATACAGCCTTGTAAAAAGCATATTTTATTTAAGTTTCTTTATCTGAGAATTTTATCAATCGAATCTTCTCGATCGACACATTATCAGATAGAGAATTAAATGCTGTAAATTTTCTTATATTAATAAAATTGAAAATACTTTCGAAAAAAAATCAGAAAAATTTTGACATTTTATAGCTTTTTCGAGATCCCCTTTATTGAAAACCCTTTAACCTTTATCTTTTAATACAAATTCTGAACAAAACTATGGTTTCATTTTTTATATTTATTTATTTAAATTTTAATAATTAAAAATTTTTATAAAATAAAATTTTACCTTCTAGCCAAAAAAAACAACTTTTGATCCCTCTAAAAATTTGGCTCCGGCCTGGTGAACGCTTGTTGCTTTCCGCGGCTGTTGTGGACAGGGCATGTCTGAGCTGGAGGTTCTGTGGTGTCTTTGACAAAGACAACACAAAGTTACCATCTGATTTTATCAGCTCTTTTTATTGTGACTGACTAACGCGCATACGCAGATATGGTTGCAACTAAGCAGTTATATCTGGCATCTAAGTATTGTAGTTTATTCGCATGCGTTAGTCAATCACAAAGAAAAAACTATTTAAATTTGAAATCTAATTCGAACAACATTTGATACTAAATTTTCATACTTATACTTAATAAACATTTTTTATTTTTTACTTCGGCCTAAGCTTGAATATTTCTATTTTTTAGAACGGCCGTTTTCATGTACTTTTTTTAAACAATTTTCTTTATAAATAAAAACCCTTTGGTAACGTGAGATAACACATCTGGCGACGAGGATAAAACGAGACAGCGAAAACGAGGAGCGTTAACTCACTCCACAACAAAACGTGCAGCAACAACTGCATATACATCAAGTTGAGAAGAAGCAACTACTTGCACAACAACAGGGAAATCAAATGGCAGTAGCAATGCCAATGGAACCTTTCGAGTACGGTCGAAACATGGACACACTTGGATCCAGATGGAAGAGATGGCTCGACAAGTTTGAACTCCACATCACAGGCAATGCTCTCACAGACGAGGATATGATCAAGGCCCGCTTCTTAACGAGTATGGGAGACGCGGTCTATGACACAGCAGAGTCACTTGGTTTGAACCTCAAAGACAAAACTCGCAAGGAGATTCATGAGGCTCTTACAAAACATTTCAACCCTGAAAAATCCGAGGTCAACGAAATCCTGAAATTTCGACGCGCGCTAAAGCACAAAGATGAACCAGTGAACAGTTACTACTTGCGACTCCGAGACCTCAGTCAACACTGCGGGTTTGGTACCGGACTGGACAGAGAACTAGCTATTCAGTTTCTCTACGGATGTGGTATGGAGCCTGTGCACCGCAAAGGCGTAGCTCTGACAAAAGCTGAATTCAAGCTGGACACGATCTTAGACTATGCCAGGGCTTACGAGAAATCCGAACGCAACGTTGGTGAGATTGCTCAGCACGGGTCCGAGCTTGCAGCCAAACAAAGTGTCTGCTTGGTTGCGAATAAAGGTTGCAATCAGTCCCGCCCAAAGCAAGAAACCCGCGAAAAATGCGCCTGGTGCGGCGGAGAACGCCATACTACTAGAGAAGCCTGCCCAGCCAACGGAAAAAAATGCGACAATTGCGGCAAGCGGAATCACTTTGCAGCAGTATGCCTAACTGAGCAAAGGCCACGAAGCAGCCAACAATCGGCAAGCAATGTCGAGACTCAATTTTTTCGAGGCGGAGGGCAGCGCCATGGCCAAAACCCGAAGCCTAGCTTAAGCCAACAGTACTCAAAACACAAAGGTCAAGTAAATGCGGTAGCAAGAAAGGAACCCGATAAAGAACTGGCTGGCAAGGTCGTGCTTGACGAAGCTGAGGCCGCCTCATACCTCAGATACAAGAGGTTAGTCAACCTTGATATCTGTGCCATCACTAACGACCCAAAGGTTCTTCGGATCGACGAAGAGAGTGATGAGCGACTGGTTGGAGCCGAATTGCAAGGCAGCAACGTGGTATGGCTCATAGACTCAGGATCGATGATAAACATCATCAAGTGCTTTGCCTATTTCAATAAGAATTGGCTAACCGAGTTAGTCATCGATGCCAGCCCAGTCGGGCTTGGAGCTATACTCTATCAGGTCAA
>PJRA01000498.1:558685-600375 GCA_016987375.1 Brachionus koreanus
TGAAGAGGTTGATGTGATGATTGGACTAGAAGAGCTAGATGAGAGAGTCATGGAAGATGCTGAAGATGTCATGGTGGTTTGCGCCTCAAGACTGCTCACTGACGTCGAAAGGCGATACAGCCAATGCGAAAAAGAAGGGCTCGCTGCTATCTGGGCATGTGAGAAGCTAGCGATATACCTCATCGGTAACCGATTCACTCTTGTCACTGACAATCGAGGAATCCAGTGTATTCTTGCTAACACGAAATCTAGACCCCCACCACGAATCGAGCGGATAGCTCTGCGACTCTCTCAATTCAACTTCGACGTCAGGCATGTGAAAGGAGAGTTGAATGCTGCTGACTATTACTCTAGGAAGCCGTCAGGAGCTTGCACAGCCGCATATCTTGAAGAGATTTCGACCGAGAGACATGTGAATATGGTAACCAGCTCAGCAGTGCCACCAGCAATGACACTTGATGAAGTCGCAAGGGCAACCCAATCGGACGATAATCTACAAGGACTCATCAATCTGGTAAGCAAAGGAGGTAGCAGCACAAATTTGATTGGCATGCTAAGCGAGTATAAAGGGGTTTTCGATGAATTAAGTGTAACGGAGCGAGGCATCGTACTCAAAGGGCAACGCATAGTCATTCCAAACGCTCTCCGAGATCGTGTAGTCGAAATAGCCCACATTGCTCACCAAGGAATAGTGAAAACGAAGGCCCTCATCCGGTCGCGAGTTTGGTTCCCAGGCATCGAGAAGCGAGTCGAGGAGCGGGTAAAATCAAGTCGCGAATGCCAAGCGAACGTGGGCAAGCCAAGCTATGAGCCTCTAAGACCATCAAAAATGCCAGCTGGTCCGTGGCAAGAGGTCAGCGGCGATTTTTACGGCCCAGTGTCAACTGGCAAGTACTGGTTCGTCAACCACTGCGACTACTCTCGGTGGGTAAGCGTGAAGGAAATAACCACGGTCTCATTTCAAGCTGTAGCAAATCACCTAACCAATCTCTTCAGCACCTTGGGAACGCCGCTAATCTATAAGACAGATAACGGATCTCCCTTCCAGTCGCACGATTTCGCCAATTTCGCAAAGCAGTGGGGTTTTACTCATCGTAAAATCTCACCGGAATGGCCGAGAGCAAACGCTGAAGCAGAAGCTACGATGAAAAAGCTTGGCAAAGTCGTGAGAACAGCAGAACTGTCCGGCATGAGCCGAACAGTAGCGCTGCAGCTATTCCTACGACAATACAGAGAAACGCCACACGCTACCACAAAAGTAGCCCCAGTCATGCTCTTAATGGGATTCAGCCGCTCATCAGGCATCCCACAACATGAAACACCTACAGTAGACATGCAACGATTAGCCCGGCTTCACGAGTTTGCTCGAGAAAATGACGCTAAAGCGAAGCAGAAGATGATGGATGACTATAATCATCGCATGAGAGTTGAGCATAAAGCTTTAGCAGTAGGCTGGAGAGTGCTGCTGAAGAAAACAAGAACTAAAAAAAATGACTCGCTGTGGGATCCAGATCCGTACACCATCACCAACATTAAAGGAAGTATGGTCACAGCGACCCGTTCGTACCCGAGTCATCATGTTGTGACGCGAAATTCGTCATTTTTTAAGCGCTATTACGAATATGAGCATGACTTGCAACTCAGTTTGAATCCAAAAGCGCTGTCAAATGCGGAACCAAACGCCCCATCAATCAAATTGCCAAGAGTGACGCCAAACGAGCTGCAAACTGCACAATCAAACAAACTGAGTGCCAAAGACACTTTAATTGAGGACACCTACTCAACGATAAATACGCAATTTAGCCAGCCAGCCCTATGGGATGAAGAAGGTGATTCAGAGAAAAGGGGGGAGATGTCTTCGCCCCAGCAGCCAGTCGAACTACAAAACAAAGTGGTTGCTGAGACCAAGGCGCCGAAACGGGTCGGCAGACCAGACAAGGCAACTGTAAGGGCTAACAAGAAGGCAAATCTCGAATCCAAGAACATCTATTATGAGTGGCGAGACAGCAACCCCCATGTCCGGACGTCCAAGCGCAACCAAGCGAAACGCGCCGGTCAAAGCAGCTCTTGAGGGAAGAGGGGAGATGTGGTGTCTTTGACAAAGACAACACAAAGTTACCATCTGATTTTATCAGCTCTTTTTATTGTGACTGACTAACGCGCATACGCAGATATGGTTGCAACTAAGCAGTTATATCTGGCATCTAAGTATTGTAGTTTATTCGCATGCGTTAGTCAATCACAAAGAAAAAACTATTTAAATTTGAAATCTAATTCGAACAACATTTGATACTAAATTTTCATACTTATACTTAATAAACATTTTTTATTTTTTACTTCGGCCTAAGCTTGAATATTTCTATTTTTTAGAACGGCCGTTTTCATGTACTTTTTTTAAACAATTTTCTTTATAAATAAAAACCCTTTGGTAACGTGAGATAACACAGGTTCCTCGATGTTAGGAACCCAACATGATATGTTACTCTCTGATTCAAATGTCATTAGCTGTAATCCCACCGCTGCCACCAATTCATTAGCGTGCGCTACTAAATGAGATTGAGAGAGGGGGAGAACTAAAAAAAAACAAATAACAAATCTTATGAATAAATGAATGTAACACACTGAACTCGAGGTTTTCATATGTGTAAAATTCAAAAATGAGATCGAAAACCAAATCTGAAGATGGTGTGGAAGTTTTGAATTGCGTGGACTGAAAAAAAAATTCAATTTTAAACTCATTTTTAAAAATTCATTAAAAAATTTATTCGATTAAACAATTTAGAATAAAAATCTATAAAAAAATCTTCACAATTTTAATACAAATTAAAATTTTATTAGTGAAAAAAAATTACAAAATTTAAAAAAATTCGATTCAAAATTATCTTAGTTGGATTTTAATTTAAATTTAGTCTCGAAGTAATCGGTCGAGCAACTAATTTTTTAAAAGAAATTAAGCTCATTATTAAAGACATTGCTAATAAAAGTATTAAAGTTCCGATCATTATATACCACTGTTTGTAGAAAACACCTCCCCAATTGGGTCCTAGAATGCATGCCAAGCCGACAACAGTGCGGCGAATGCCCTGTGTAAGACCCTGCGAGTCTACACTAGTTATTTTGGATAAAAGCGAAATAGAGGCCAACACTATAAATGGCAAACTAAAAACATTTCCGAATACCGGAATTATGAACAGTAAATATTGTTCAATGTTTCCTTTGCTTGGCTCAGCCATAGGTAAATAAACAATCAAAAATATCAAAGTTAATAAATTTCCAATTATACCAATCATAAGTAATTTTCGATCCTTGATTTTTTTACTTAGAAAACTTAGTAGCAAAAAAACAATCATGATTTCAAGGCCGGCTAAGCCGTACAAAATGCTGTTCTGTATGTCTGACCAGTTGAAGTAATCTCTTGTGAATGGAGTTAACATAGTCTTTTGATAAAATTAGTGCTTTTTTCTTATCTAAATAAGCATATTATTTTAAAGTACCTCGAGAACTGTTTGCATAAAAAAAACTGTAAAAGTACTGCAATAAACAGCAATTACTTCGTCTCTGATGTATTCATTGTAGAATCTAAGTACAAATGGTCCTGTTTGTGAATTGTCAACTACTTGAATTGTGTTATATGATTGAGCGTCATTGTCAGAAGCCAAAAGTCCGGTTTGTTCATCACTAGTTTCACTCTCTTTTTTGTTGAATTTGTTCAAATTTGTGTAAAAAAATATGACAATTATTTGAAGAAGGGTCCAAGCTCCAGTCATCAAAAGCTTGAATAAGAAAAAATTTTTAATTTTATTGAAAACTCAATCTTTTAAGATATGAGGAAAATATTTAGAAAATAAATTATTAGACTTGTATAGTAGTCATGAAAAAAAGGTCTTGGCCCGTGGCTAAAGTTTTAAAAAAGAGCATTCATTTTCATCTAATAAAAAGTCTAATAATTTAACAAATTTTTCCGCAATACAATTGAATTATGTAAATTTCGAGAAACAAATCAAAAGAAAGAAAGTCCTTTATCAGGAAATGTTGTTTATTTAATCAAAAAAAGCAATGATTTATAAAAGAGAGTATTTTAAAGCCTCCATTGTCAATAGCTCTTTTAATAAAACAAATTTTTAATAAAAGTAGAATTTAAAAATATGAGATTTCTCAAGTTCTAAAGTTTTAAAACTTAAACCGTAAACCCTTGCGAAATCGTGCATGGTATAACTTTTGATTCTTAGGTTTCAGTGCACGTAGAAGCGATTATGCTTTTCATGTTTAAATAGGCCCCTTAGGATGCGTGCATAAAAATGCGCATTTCATGTTTTGACGCGACGTTAAAATTCAAAAAACCTGAAATAATGCTGGGTCAAAAACCAAAAATGCGGGCTTGACCCCGTATTAAAAACTAAAAATTATGAATTAAATTTGGCTAATGGTGTAGGTTGAAAATTAGGTTTACAAAAAAACTGAAAAATTAAATAATTAAAAATATTTTTTAATTGCCTCTTATTAAATTCATAATTTTTGGTTTTTAATACGGGGTCAAGTCCCCATTTTTGGTTTTTGACCCAGTATTATATCAGGTACACATGAAATTCGCCATTTTATGTACGCATCCCAAGAGGGCCGACTTAAACATGAAAGAATAGTTGCTTATGCGTGCGCTAAAACTCAAGAATCAAAAGTTATACCATGCACGGTCTCACAAGGGTTTACAGTATTTTAGTTTTATACTTTAGTGGTTGAAAACTTTCGGAAAAGTCCAACTTGAAAGTTCTGTATGGTTGCTTTTTACTTAAAAAATAAGTTTTTAATCAAGTCAAATGAAGATTTTTTTTTTAAATTGTTAAAAATTTTCAGTTTAATTTTGAAAAAAAAAATTGATTTTTAGTATTTGAGATTTAAATTGTTAATTGAGAAATTTTTAATAAACTAAGGACATTTTTGTTTGAATAAATAAAAACACGCAAACATCCTTTAAAACTCAATTACATTCAAATAAAAATTTCGAGAATTAGTAAACAATTTAATGAAATTTTTGAAAAACAAATAAATTTAATTTTTTTTTTATTCAAGCAATAAATTCTTTCTTTTTTTATCTTGAGATAAATTACTTTGTGTCAAGAGATGCCTTATTTACTTTGCTTTGAGAGAAAAATAAAAATTATTAGATCTAAAATTAAAGTAAGTCAGTTAAAAAACAAAAATTTTCTACATACGCCAGGTGCAGAAAGCTTGTCCAACAGAAACGGACCTATATCATAATTTAAATTCAACATTATAAAATTGAAAACAGGTCCTATAATCATGCCAATCTTAGACAACACAAATATTAAATTAAAATTAAAGTTTTCTATTTTTTACTTGTCTTCCGACCATAATCCGGCTCAAAATTGGGCTTCTTTCATCCGGATTTGTGTTTTTTATGACATCACTAAACGTGACACTCACTACACCAAGGCCAATTCCTGCGACCAGTCGACCACCTATAATGAACCATGAACTTACACCCATAAAGTACATAAAACTTCCAATTATTTGAAAAAAATTAGCAATTATTATGATCAATTTTGTGTTATTTATTCTAAATAATAAAAAAAGTAAAAGAAAATTTTTTCATCTAAAAAATTTTTTACTTGTCTGACCATCGTCCCATTATTGGTGATGAGAAAAGACTTGAAAAGCTGTAAGCTGACAGACAAAAGCCAAGCTCTACTTGATTACCGCCGTATCTTTGCAAAAATTGAAGAGCTGTCGGCAAAATAACCGCATATTCTACACCGGTCAAAAAATTCAAAAAAAATATGACTATATAAGATAAGCGTAGTGATGAAACAAACATTTTGAATTATTATTAGTACCATTTTAAATTTTAAAAATGTAAATACACAATTTATTTTGTTTGTTGCCAAATAGTTAAGTTAGATGTATTCTTATTTAAAGATCCAATAGTTTTTCAACACGATTAAGTTTAAAATAAGATGAAACTAATTTTGAAGAAAAAATTTTTGTGTTATTTAGATAAAAAAACAATTAGAAGAATGAAAGCTTTGAAATTAATAGCCGTGGTCCTTTTGGTTTGCTGTGTGTTTGCCGAAGAAAAAAAGTCAAAAAAACAGCTTCAAATCGGCATTAAAAAAAGAGTTGAGAATTGTTCAAAAACATCGAAAAAAGGCGATTCTTTGTCCATGCACTATGTTGGTAAACTTGAAGACGGCACTGAATTTGACTCTTCGATAGGCCGTGGTCAGCCATTTGAGTTCACTCTTGGTGTTGGCCAAGTTATCAAAGGCTGGGACCAGGGTTTGTTAGACATGTGCGAAGGTGAGAAACGAAAACTTATCATTCCGTCTCATTTGGCCTATGGAGATCATGGTGCACCACCTAAGATTCCAGGTAATTCTAAAAAAAATTCAATCTATTAAGAAAAAATTATATTTAATTTTATATCATTTAGGCGGCGCTACACTTGTTTTTGAGGTAGAATTGCTCAAAATTAATAGAAAATCGGATCTTTGAGACACACAATACATTTTTATTTTGTTTTATTAATTTTCTAGATTTTTTTTTTTTAATAAAATTATTTTATTATTTGAATTTATGAAATTTCCCTAAAAAACAGCTTCAAATATTTAAACTAATAAATAATTGAATAATCTTTTATGTTTTTTTTTCTCTTTGAACACGATCGATAAGAACTTTTGGGCCACTTAACTTTCGATCGATTTAAAAATACTTTGATAGATGTCTACAAGGATTTAAGATTTTTTTTAAGATTTACTAAGGAAATAAATTTTAAGCATCGATTTTTTTACTTATTGTCTTGGGTTTATTAAGCTAAGTTTTCTTCTTTTTTGGCCATAATATTTTCCTGTTTCGTGTTTTTCAAGTCAAGAAAATTAAATTTTTTTTGAACAGAAAAAATTATGGATGAAAACAAACGAAACATGTACATAGGCTTGGCTGTCGGCTTTGGATCCTTTATAGGTCTCATGGTAGTCTTATGCCTTATATGGAATTGCCTTTGTGGAAAGTAAGCTTCATTTTTTTGTAAAATTCAAATCCCCAGTCAGAACTAGTTTGAAGACAATTTATCAAAATTTTGTTTTTATTCATTGATAAAATCTTTTTGGCATAAATTAATTAAATATTTAATTTTTTTTATTTTTTTAAAATAATTAAAAACTGCTGAATCGTGTTTTTTTTTCAATTTTTTTAAACTAAAAACAATTTAAAAAAAAAAGACAAAAAGTCAGATTTTTAAAATTTTAAATTGTTTTTCTTTTGACTTGGGCTAAAGAAAATAGATTTAGATTTTTATGTCACCGAGTAGGAGCTAAATTAAAAATTTATTTCTTTATCAACGATTTTAGTAGGGAAAAATAAAAAAAAACAAAAAATAAAGTATTTTTTAATTTTTTTAATCAATAATTTAAAGATTTTTTTGTGGTGATGACAGCTCAATGGAAACAGTGGTTCCGAAAACAAACAAAAGTCAAGTAGCAACTAAAAAAAAATAGATTCGTCAAGATTTAATGAAAAATAGATTTTCTAATTAAATTTTTTATTAATTTTTTTATCTAATATACAAATAAAATTTATTTAAAATAAAATAGAATTTTTAGAATTTATTGCCCTCCAGGAAAAGTTTTGTTCATTTCTTCGACATACTGAGTCATTGTACTTAGAACAGCAGTGCGTCTCTTTTGAGGAAAAGAATAGAATTCAGGTGGTCCATTTGGATCTGTTTCCCATCTAGACTGCTTAATTACATGAGGATGGCCACGGTAAGTGGACATTATTTCCAAAGTGTGACGACTTTTCGGGTTCTCTAGGTCATCAGTTCCGAAAATATTCGGCGATTCATCACTAGGCTTTTCCCAAGTGTAATCCACAATTTGTTTTGAATCATTTGTAGCTAAATTTTTCTTAAAATAATCAATACTCTTAAGAACAGTATGCGAAACATGAGTCACATCAATTGGTGCATCAGGATGATTTTTTTTTAAATCTCTTTAGTAAAAAAAAAATTTTTTTAAATAATTTTTTTAAACTTTTAAAATTCAACTCACTCTAGATAAGTTAGTTTAAAAGCTCCAAAACTTCCGAATGACTTATCTGCCATAATAATAAAACTGTCGTAAAATTTATTTAATAAAAAAATATATAAATTCGTATAAATTTGTCAAAAGTAAGTTTTACTCGGTTACCATGGCAACCGCATATCAATTCAAATGTCAAGGACGAATTTTAATATATTTTTTTTTATTAGTTATTATTAATAGAATATTTAAATTTTTTTCTAAAATAAAAATGGATCCATTGTTCATGGCCTGCAGTCTTTTCCGTAGACGTAAGTTTGAAGAATGCACAAAAATTTGCTCACAGATTTTAGAAAAAAATCCTTACGACCAGGTAGAAATTTATTTAAAAAAAAATTAAAAAAATAAAAAAGTTCTAAAAATTATCCAAGTCAGCATGGGTGCTCAAAATGCGAGCCTTATCGGAACAAGTTTACATTGATGAAATAGAAATGGATGATGATGGCATAGCTGAGATGCTTGACGAAAATGCAGTAGCTCAGATAAGTCGACCAGGCACGAGCTTGAAAGCGCCCGGCTCATCGCAGAACTCGCTTAGCATGGCTATGAGACCAGTTAGTCAGAGCGGAAGGCCTCTGAGCGGTGCAGTGAGACCAGGCACGCAGTCAAACCGACCCGGCACAATGGAACAAGCGATTCGGACACCTCGATCAGCTTACACAGCCAGGCCACTCACCAGTTCGTCGTCCAGATTTGTTCGTCTAGGCACAGCGTCTATGCTCTCATCACCTGACCAATTTATAAATTTATCTCGGCTTAATTTTACAAAATACGCCGAAATACCATCACTGGCCAAGCCACTATTCGAGTACATCTTTTATCATGAGAATGATGTGAGAAATGCGCTTCAAATGGCTGCTCTTGCCACCGAAGCGTCTCAATTCGACGACTGGTGGTGGAAGGTTCAATTAGGCAAATGCTACTACCGGTTAGGTCTTTTTCGCGAGGCTGAAAAACAATTTATCTCAGCGTTAAAACAAAATCCAACAATAGATGTTTTTCTTTATTTGTCAAAAATTTATGTCAAGCTAGACCAGCCTTTGAATTCAATAAATCGGCTCAAAGAAGCTAATCAAAAGTTTCCGTATGAGGTGAGCATTTTGCAAGCAATGGCCCGGGTTCACGAAGCTATGGGCGATATGAATGAGTGCATGAAATATTATAGAGAAGTATTACAAACAGACAGCACTAATGTAGAAGCCATTGCTTGTATAGCGACAAACTATTTCTATAGTGATCAACCGGAGGTGGCGCTCAAGTTCTATCGGCGTTTATTACAAATGGGTGTGTACAATAGTGAGATTTTCAATAATATTGGCCTATGTTGTTTTTACGCCCAACAGTACGACTTAATTTTGTCGTGTTTTGAGCGAGCGATCACACTAGCAACTAACGATATACAAATAGCGGATATTTGGTACAATTTAGGACATGTGGCTCTGGGTGTCGGCGATAGCAGCTTAGCCTATCAATGCTTTAGGCTGTGCTTAATTTATAATAATGATAGCATAGAAGCCTATAATAATTTGGGGGTTTTGGAAATGGCTCATGGCCGAAATGAACTTGCCAAGTCTTTTTTTCAAGCTGCTCAAAGCCTAGGATCGAATATCTTCGAACCTAATTTTAATAATGCCTATCTTGCTTATACGGTAAGAGTTTATCTTTTATTTGTGCCAATTAAAATTATTATTTTTATTATTATTATTAAAATATAATTTAGGCATAGCCTAATCCTCCCTTTCAGTCACATGAAAATATTTTTGAATAACAGAACTATTTATATTAGAAAAAAATGTTAAAAAAGATTAGAGTTAAATTTTAAATTTTAGTAATAGTAGTAAAGTTGAACTGCAACTCGGAAAAATACCCAAGCAGAGTTCTAATTAACTATAGCAATCGCTTCTTTTTTCACAATCCATTCATCCAGTTTCGGCAAATTGAAGTTTATGATCAAATTTTCATGATATAGCATACATGTTAAACCATAGCCAAGTATTGTGCAAAATTATTTTATTTTATTTATTCTCCTTATTCACTCCTTGTGGAGCATAGGGTCATTACTGTTTCATTTCTACTCAAGTTGATTTCCTTGAGTTTCTGTCTTCATGATTTTTTGGTAACTTTTTTTGACTATCCCTAAAACCGGACACGGATTTTTTTTCTAAAGCTAAAATACGGACTAACATGCTCATAAAGTAAAATTTGGTTATTCAAAAAATTAGGCATTGGGAAATTTCATACAAAGCTTTCAATACAAAAAGTAAAAAATCTTACAACTTTTGTTCTAATTGACAAAAATTTGTCCTGCAAATCAAAAAAAGTGAAACAAATGTTGTTTCATCTAAAGTGCAAGTCTGCAAAATCTGTACAATCTCTACAAAATTCCACTACATATTTGTTTCCCTATGTTTCATATGCAGAACAAATTTTTGTCTAAAAGGGTTCGTGTCGGTATTTTAGGCGACGTGTCCGGCAGTCAGAATCCGGATTTTTGGGATAGCCACTTTTTTTATAATTCCTGGACGGCAGGTAGTTAGCCTGACGCTCTTGCAGTCAGAGTTGAATGAGGATTTGAATCCTCAAGCACCTGATTGATGTCGGATGCTAGAACCATTTCACCGATCGTGCAAAATTAATGTTAAATAAGATTAAATTTTAAATTTTGCTGTGAATTTGTTAAAAAAAAATAAAAAAGAGAAATTTTTTTTTGAATTTTTTTCATAAAAATTTCTAGCATTCTATTAGATCGTGCATGAAACACTTCGAAATTTAATTATCAATTAACATATTTAATTTTTTTATACTATCTAATATTTAAAATTTTTGATTAAATTTTATTTTAAATTCCTTAAAGACTTTCCTAAATTTTATGACTTGATTGAAATTTTTAAATATATAGCTAAAATATTGCATGGAACTTGTGATTGACTTTTTATAAAAATTTCTAATTATATAATCTATTAGATTGAGTAAGCAAAAAAAAAGATTTAATTAATTTTAATTAAAACATTTTCAAATTGCTTAATAATAATTTTATTCACATATTTATATAATATACTTTTGGCTCAAATCCTTGACTTTGTCAACTATTTTTCAGACTGAGGATTGTTTAAAAAAAAAGACATAATTTAGGAAAGTAAAAATTTATCTATAAATAGAATAAAAAAATGATATTTTAAATTTTAATTTTAATTCACAACAATTAATCTACTTTTGTTTTTAGACTGGAGATCTTCAAACAAGTTACCAATGCTTAAAAAAATCAATTGAAATATTTCCAAATCATGCAAATACAAAAGAATTATTGAAAGAATTGGAACAAAAATTTTCTGTATTGTAGTCAGTAAGATGGTCGGGTGTACATTTTGGGTTCAGTTGGAGCAAAACGTGCACCTGGTCTAGTGTACAAAGGCTGATATAGCATAAGCACGCAAACAATTAATAAAATTATCAAAATAAATTTTGTAATAAATTGAATCATTTTTTTCATTTAAGGTGAAGTATTTTCTTAAATCCTCTTTAAATACTTGAGAAAATTTTTTTTAAGAAACATCGTAGTTATTTTGTGTATTTATTTTTTTTTTTTTACAAATAAAATTAGAAATAAAATCTGGATTTGAGTTTTAATTTTAACTTAGAAAAATACGTCTCTCAAATATAATGAAAAAGGCTTTTATTTTTGCTAGTAGCAAATTTATTTATTATTTATTTGTATTTACTGTACCGAGCTAATACTCCTGCAGAAAATTAAAATCAAAATAGATTTAGTAAGAAAGTAAAGAAATATTAAAAGTACTTGTAATGAAACCAAGTTACAGGATACATATGTTTATATATCTAATGACTCAGCGGAAAAAAGAGAAATGGTTAAGGAACAATTATTTCTTGTAAGAAAAAATTAATTTTTTTAATAATATAATGAATGATTTATTTTTTCTAGTAGTTCATTTAGTTGTAACGTTTCGGAAATACAAAACGTGCACACTATCTTTAGACGTGGTTTTCTACCCCAAATTTGTAATTTGCATATATGAAAACCGCTTTTTTTGAGTTTTTTGATCAATCCAAATATATGCCAAAGCCCGTATAGCCCAGCGGTTTGTGTGTTAGTCATGCAAACAGAGGATTGAGGGCTCAAAAATCTTCAAAATATCTCCGCAATACTGGGCGCATGTTTAAACCCCTTTCATCAAAAAATGGGGGAACGGTTTAGACTGGGTAAAATTTACAGTGTAGATGATCAACTCGATTAAGTAGCCTCTGTGTGTGATCGAAACAATATTCTAAATATTATTCTTCAATAATAACACTATGATTTGATTGTTGCATTTGATATTTTTTAATAAAATTTTGGTATTTTTCACAATTTGATATGAAGTTCTCAAAATAGTTCTACTAAGATCTTTTGTCTTTTATCTCTTTATTTAAAAAAAAAAAAAAAGATGATAATGTAATTTCAAAAATCTTTTAATTTATTTAGGTTTAATTTTAGTAATTACTAAAATTAATTTTGTCTTTATTAATTAAGTGAAAAACTTGCAAAATAAAAACAAAAAGTTGTATAATAATTAATTAATTATTTAAAATTTAAATTTTTATTTATTAAAAAAAAAAACAATTTTTTTTATACTCAAAAACAGGATTTTTTTACTGAAGGGGTCCAAAAAACTCCTTTAATTTAGGCGAGCTTAATTTGTTTCCATTACATTACCTAATTTGACACTTTGTTATGTAGATTTTGGAGATGAAACAAGCTCAATGCTTGTGTCATACCCATTAGGTATGATATCTAAATAAAATTAAATTAGAAAACAAATTTATTATTTAGAAAGATGTCACTTAGATAATCTTTTAAAATTCTTATTTTTATTATGTAATATTATTCTCGCATATTCAATATTGTTAACGCATAATATTTTAACTTTAATAATAATTTTTGTTTATAAATAAACTAACTTGACACAGTCTAAAGATATATAGAAAAGTGTCTTTTGACAAAGTCAAGCAAAACATAAAAGTTGTTTTAATTGACAATTGATCGCGCAGTAGTGAGCGCGACATATTTGGTGGCAGCGGTGCTTGAAGTATAGCCAGCGGACACCAGGTAAAGTCTTTCTCTTGTTAGTCAGGAACTAATCGCCTGAAAAGAGTTCGCGGTAAACACCATAACTGGTGGTACCTAAAGGGTATAACCGGATTCGGATCAGCCGATCGTGAGGTCAGATTTTTCTTTCCCAATTGGGCGACCAGTGGTTATTGGAACCAACAGGGGCAAACAAGCTGACCAGGAAGTGTTTTCCGCAGAGAAGCATGGATTTCAGCGGAGCCAAAGGACTTTTCAAGACATTAGCGTGGTATTGTCGCGAGGGTCAAACATTTGACGAAGCAGCGTTTGAACGTTTTAAAAGGGACAAATCGGATATTTACAGGAACTTGCAGAAATTTGAACCAAGTTTTGAGTTAAATCACGTGAGAACTTTTGTGGAAGCGTATTTATCAAAGACAGACGAGAAGAAATTGTCTGACCAGGAGTTAAAATTAATTGGACACCATCAAAGGCACTCAATTTTTATGGACAGTGACATTTTAGACGAGCTAAAAACAAAATTGTTTGGTCAAATGGAAAGCAAAGATTACAAAGAGTCGAACAAAATAAATACAATTACATCGATAATCAGCAATATCGAACCATTGACAGGAAAAGAAGATGACGTTGATGAGTGGTTTAATCAATTTGATAGAATTGCATTTGCAAATGGATGGTCAAAAGACGAGAAAGGTAGAAAGCTACCAGTTTGGTTTAAAGAACGAGCATTAAGCATTTGGTACGATATGAATGATGACGAAAAACATAGCTATGAAAAAGTTCGCGCAAAATTGATCGAGAAAATTGATAGATCAAATAATATTTCGTATCTACAGGATTTCTTCAATAAAGTTCAAAAGAATGGCGAAAATGTTG
Source organism: Brachionus koreanus (assembly GCA_016987375.1). Lineage (NCBI taxonomy): Eukaryota > Metazoa > Rotifera > Eurotatoria > Ploima > Brachionidae > Brachionus > Brachionus koreanus. The sequence goes on from PJRA01000498.1 coordinate 572,741, forward strand.
ATGATTACTCAATGGCTTTGAAGAAGGCTTTCAATAAAGCTTTTAAAGCAAGCAACAGTGAGGATGCAAGCAAAGCATTACTTGGTCGATTCAGAACAGGTCTTATCCCTGAAATTCAAAGTATTATGTGCACGACAGAACCGAAAAGTTACGAAGAAGCAGTTGAGATGGCTAGTAAAATCGAAAAGTCACTTGAGTTAAAATTCAATAAATTATCAATTAACAGCGTCGAAAAACATAACAATTATGAAAATTACGATAAAAAAACGTATTCAAGATCAAGACCAAGAACCATGAGAAGATCACCGACTCCGTTCAATAGAAATTCTACTAACGGAAAGTTCGATAGATCAAGGAGCAACTCTAGTAGCTCAAGGGCAAGTTCGCCACAACGAAATGTTTGTTATAATTGTAGAAAATCAGGACATATCGCAAAATATTGCAAGTCTAGAGTAAATACAAATAACTCTCGACATTTCAAAAGAAACGACAAGCATTTAAATTAGATCGCACTGGGGACGAGAGGGTATCTCCGGTGCTACACCATTTTAGCTTTAACCCTCAAAACGAAAATACAGCAACCTATGTCAAAATACAGCTTAATGGAGCAAAAGTAATTGCCGCACTGGACAGTGGTGCAGCCAAGACAATGATAAATACAAGTATAGCCAAAAGTTTGAAGCTTAAATCAATCAAGCCAGGATCCAAGGATACAAAATGGATATCTGCGAACGGAGGTGAATTGATTTCGAAAGGCAACGCATACGTGGATATTAGTCTTGGTGATTATTCGTTTAATCAAAAATGCGAAGTTATTGAAAATTTAACGGCTCAAGTATTACTTAGTACCGATATGTTATTAAGTCAAGGTGCAATAATTGATTATAAAAATAAAAGATTAGCAATTGGTGGCACAATTGTTCCATTATTGGTGTATGGACGTCAAAAAGAAGCTTGTCTTTCGATCAATAAAGAAATCGATATAGATCCAAATGTCCAAAAATTACTCTGGATTGATTTACCTTTCAAAACAAATAAACCAATTTTCGTCGAAGCGATCGATAAAACAGTAAATTGGAGAATACCAGATTATGTCACTTCATGTAAAAATGGAAAAGTCCCAATTTTTGTTGCGAATAAAAACCCGTTCACAGTAAAAATAAATCCCAAAACAGTTATTGCTCACATAGAGGAAATTGATCGGGATATCGAGGTTCCTTGGAAAAGTGGAAACTACGAGAAGGTTGATGTGAAAAATTTAGTAAATTGGTCAAAATCAAAATTAACCGAAAGTCAGAAAAAGAGATTGTTGAAACTTATCGAAAAATATAAAGACGTGTTCTCAAAAGGCGAAGGAGATATCGGATATTGTGACAAATTCAAGTTTAAAATCGATACTGGCAATAGCAAACCAATTAAGCAGAGGGCGTATCGAGTCCCATATTCAAAACAGGACCAGATTGATAAAATGGTCGGAGACATGTTGAAGCAAGGAGTTGTATCAAAATCTAAAAGCCCATGGGCATCACCAGTAGTGTTGGTTAAGAAAAAGGATGGCTCCGAAAGGTTCTGCATCGATTTTCGAAAGCTTAACTCCGTTACAGTTAAAGACAGTTATCCATTACCTTTAATCGAAGAAACCATCGACAAACTTACGAATGCAAAGTTTTACTCATCAATGGATTTGATAAGCGGTTATTGGCAGATGGCATTAGACGATGAATCGAAAAAGAAAACAGCGTTTATTACGCATAAAGGTTTGTACCAGTTTGAGGTGATTCCGTTTGGTCTTAGTAACGCTGGAGCGGCATTCCAGAGGAATATGGAAATAATATTGGCAGACCTTGACAATGTTTTGGTTTACATAGACGACATTTTAGTATATAGTGAAAGATTTGAGGATCATTTGGATCATTTAGAAAAGTTGTTTCTAAGATTACGAGAAGCAAATTTAAAGCTTAAGACTACAAAATGCAGATTTGGAGTCAATCAAGTCAAGTTTTTGGGATTTGTTATATCGCCTGAAGGAATTAAACCGCATGAAGAAAATATCAAAGCAGTAAAAGATTATCCAGTACCAAAGAATCCAAAAGAAGTTAGACGATTTCTTGGTTTGGCATCACACTACAGAAAATTTATTCCTGGATACAGTACGCTAGCGGATCCAATCAATAAGCTTATAAAAAAAAATGTTAAATTTGAGTGGACAAGAACATGCGATGAAGGTTACAAAAAGATCATCGGTTGCCTTACCAGTCCCCCTTTATTAGCTTTCCCGGATTTTAGCAAGCAGTTTCATTTGGCAACAGATGCATCTGGAGTAGGATTAGGTGCAGTTTTATTTCAATATGATGATTCAGGAAACGAACGAGTAATCGCATACGCGAGTAGAAATTTGAGACCATCCGAAAGAAACTATCCAGCTATTGAATTAGAATGTTTAGCAATCGTATGGGCATGTGAACAGTTCAGACAATATTTATACGGCAGAAAATTTAGAATTGTTTCCGATCATAATCCATTGGCTTACTTAGAAAATATGCGAATGAAATCAACACGAATTCAAAAATGGAGATTACAGTTGGCAGAGTACGACAAAGAGATAGTATACAGAAAAGGTTCAGAAAATGCCAATGCAGATGCTCTCTCCAGAATAGAAGCATTTTGTGTCGAAAAAAATGACAACATGGCAGATTTACAAAGAGAAGATGAACAACTTAAGAAAATTTTTGGTAAACTAGATGAAAAAGGAAAATACAATCGATATTTTGTTAAGAACAATGTGTTGTACAAAAAATACGACAAATATCCAGCAAAATTAATGGTTCCTCAAAAGTTGGTTGCGCAAATTTTGCAATCATGTCACGAAGAATTAAGCGGCGGACATTTAGGTCTTAAACGTACGTATGGGAAAATTAGACAACGATATTTATGGAACAACATGGTTGAACATATTAAAAATTGGATACGATCGTGTAAGGTTTGTTCAAGCTCGAAAAACCCAAAAACAGCAAAAGCACATTTACTCCCAATTAATGAATTTAATAAACCATTCGACATGGTTGGGGTTGATATTTTAGGACCATTACCTGAAACTCCGAGAAGAAACAAATACATCTTAATCTTTACGGATTATTTATCAAAATGGGTTGAAGCATTTCCAATTAAAAACATTGAAGCAAAAACAATTGCAAAAATATTCATAGAAGAAATTATAACAAGACATTCAGCCCCAGGAAAGCTATTGTCTGATCAGGGTAGACAATTCACGTCAAGACTAATTCAGGAAATTTGCAATTATATGAAGACAAAGAAATTGTCGACAACACCATATCATCCAGAAACAAACGGATTAACAGAAAGGTTTAACAAAACAATTTGCCAAATTTTATCAACTTATTCAGATGAACATCAGTCAAATTGGGATGAATATATTAATGCATCACTTTTTGCGTACAGAACAAGTCACCACGAGACAACAAATAAGACGCCATTTGAGTTACTGTATGGAAGGGATGCTAGACTTCCAACAGAAGCTGATAAACACGCTGATTTTCAAATAAAGAACTTTGACAAAATTTGGAAAGAAACCAAAACTAAAATCGAGGGAGTAAACAATAAGCGCAAAGCACGCCATGACAGCAAATATAATCACGTGAGCTACAAAGCCAATGATTTAGTTAGATTACATTCTCCAGCAACTAAGCAAGGATTAACGCATAAGCTTAGACAAGACAAATGGATAGGCCCATTCAAAATTTTAAGAGTAATCAATGATGTGAATGTTGAGTTACAACTGGACAAGGGAAAAACAAAAATAGTTCATGTAAATCGGGTTAAGTTAGCTGAAGATCGCGCAGTAGTGAGCGCGACACTTGCTAAGCGCTTTCTAGAAGAAAAAATCAAAAATCATGAAAAATGCTGTCAGTTTTGTCTTATTTATTTAACGTGTAGCAAAGCTTGTTGGTCCAACTTTCTCATTAAAATTTGCCTTTTTTCTTAGACTTGTCTCTTCTCCGTCATTCAACCTAACCCATATCGTTACATTTTTCGCAACTTTATCAATCTTAGTTTCTTCTTCGTGTACAGGTTCTTCATCTCAGCGTTCTTCTAAGTCATATTCAGAAATAGGGTGATTTATTGTCATCATTATTCTCATAATTATTATCATTATCATCAGAGAGTTCTGATTAAGTATCGTTCGCATTTCTAAAAAGTTCTGAGCTTCTAAGGCAGTTTTTCTTCGTGAAATGATTCAAAAATTTATTTTTAATAAAAGAGAATACTATTTTTGAAGGATCCAAAAAACCCCTCTTCGGGTTAAACTTTTACATTTTTTTTTAAAATATTTTTTAATTTTAGTTTTGATAGAAAAAAAAATTTTCAAAAAAAAATAAATTTGTGGAATAACAAACAATAGAAGTACCAAAAAGGCAAGTAAATTAATTTACTTTTTAGTTTCAAAGTCACGACTTATGCATTTTTATTTCTAAAAAGTTAAAATTAAGATTTTTAAAATTAAAAATTTTTAGGTCCATGTCTCGACTTGAACTTTTTAATGACTTAAATTTTTTTTGGTTTATTAATCTAAAAATATAAGTAAATTTTATTTAAAAATAATTAGTTAATCAATAAAAAGTTTAATTTTGGTTCAATTTCTTTCAGATAGCCTCATAAACTGTATATCCTGGGGATTGAATAAAGTCAGAAAAATCACTTTCGAGTGAAAATAATTGACATTTTGGAATTTTTTCATTAAAAACGACAAAGCTACATGATAAAATAATGCATTGTTTAAAGCATTTCATTTTTGGTATGAATCCTTGGAATAATAAAAATTGATTAAAGGATTCAGAAATTGTTTTGCTAATTCGAAAGAGCATAAATTTTGACTCACTTGACTTGTTTAAAATAGAATTCGATTGGGTAACTGAATTTTCAAGATGATCTTCGTAATTTGTAGAATTAACTTTCGTTATTAATGTCAAAGTACTCATTTGTGAATCTATTTCTTGATGATTTGAATGATTTTTTTCTTTAAAATGAGTTATTGGCATTTCAAATACATCATCACTTGTGACAATTAAATTTTCTGGACTAGTTTTGACAGATACATTAATATCATTCTTTGAAGTTTGTAAATGCTGATCTGAATTAGCATCAGTACTTATTAAATAACCATTTGGCAACGTATATTTAAGAAGATGCTGGGCAGATGACTGACTATCCAAATTTTGTAATAGACTGGAAGTGGGTTTTGTATTAATCTCGGTATTTGAAGTAGATAATGACAAATGATCTGTTGTCTCTTGTTCATTTTTAATTAAATGAGTTATTGCCATTTCATATGGATCATCACTTGGGGTCATTAAATTTTCTGGACTAGTTTTAACAGGCATATGAGTTTCGCTGGTGGTTAGTTTATTATCATCTAAAAAAGTTGTTGTTTTTGTTTTTTCCATTGAAGTTAAAAGAGAGTTGACTGCTTTTTTTTCAGTTGTTTGAATTGTAGTTTCTTTCACATTATTTGATAATAGAGTAGATTCAAATTTTGAAGGATTTGAACTTAAAATTTGTTCTAACTGAGTTGAATGTTGTTTTTTTTTAGAGTTTAAATAGCTTTTAAAAGAACTAAAGCCATTTAAATTCTTTAAAGAGTGAATTTTTGATCCGAGATTAATATTTTTGAAATTATTATTGTTTGAAATATTCCAAAATCTAACCAAGCCATCATCGTGACCAGTAGCTATAATTTCATTACTGAAAATATCTAAACTAAGAACCTTAATGCTATCAGAAAGAGTTTTAATAATCTGTTTGGTTGATATGTCCCAAATTTTTAAGAATGTTTCTCCTCCGAAAATTACATTTTTATCATTTAAAATTTTTATTGCAAAATATAATTTATTATGTGAAAGCTTTTGCGTCTGACTAAGTTGGTTATTAGAACTAAGTTCATAGTGACAAATATCTCTAGCATTGCATTGAGAAACAATTAAATTCCGATCAAATGCATCTATTGCGTAAATATTGTCTGCCATAGTAGTTAATTTATTCAAAAAAGTTAAGGTTGTTAAATCATAAATTGAAATGAAATTCGTATCAAACGATGCTATCAATATTTTATGCTCTTGATGAAGTATTTTGATATCATAAACTTGACCAATATTTGTGCTATCAATTTTTTTAAGATTGTTTGCTAAATTTGAACAATCGTAAATGATGAAAAAACCATTAAATCCAGCAATGAAATGAGTTTTATTCAGAAATACAATACCTCTGGGTTCACTACCTGCAGACACTTTTATTGTTGTACCTGTAATATTCCAAGTAAAGACTTTATTTTTAGAACCAATTGATCCAATCAAGATATTTGTTTCTGAATTATAATCAATAGAAAATGAATTATCTTCTATCGTTACTTCTTTAACCATCGAATTATTATTATAAGTTCTTAATTTTTGGATGTCAAGCGAAACTGCAAATTTATAAAAATCAGTCTCAGAATCAATGTATTTGATTGTTATGATGAAAATTGTTTGCATTAAAAAAAAATTTTCCATATCTGCATTAAAAGTTTAATTTAATTCAAGTTAAAATTTGCTGATTAAATTTTAGCTTTTTTGACTCAAACCCTGTTTATCTAAATAAAAAAACAAAAATAATATTATCTTTTTCTTTTAACCAAAAGTACAAAATTTGAGTAACTCTCTGATAAAATCTAATGCAAAAATCTAATGAAAACTAAAATAACATGCTTAATTTGAACATTCATATCGAAAATTTTTTTTACTAAATTTTAATTTCTATCAAATAAATTTTCGAGAATAACAATATTTATAACGTGTCAGCTTAACTATTTAGTAAAACTTTTAAAATTAAGCAAATTATTATATAATTTGATGTTTTTTAAAAGGATATGAAGCAATATTGAAAAATTAATTTTTTTGTGCCCTTTTTATTTAATTTTTAAGCAGTTGTTGTTGATTGAAACAATTAATTTCACATCCACGAACACGTTTACTTCTTTAAACTTTTTTTAAAAGCGTGAAACATTTCAAAAATTTAAACGCAGCCAAATTTCGTTTCTTAAGATAATTTTTTTTTATTTAAAAGGATAGATTCAGTTCGTGAAGACCTTTTTGAGAATAAACTAAAATTCAAAATTTTGATCTCTTATTTTGATATTGGCCCATATCCTTGAATTTTGTTTAAAAAATGATCCTTAATGTTTAAAGCAAAATAAATTAAAAAAAATGGTTTCCCGAATTTTATTTTTGTGTTTAAAAAAAAATATCCAATTTCTTTCAATAACTTCACATTTAGACGCTTGTCTTGATCAAAATTTGGTTTATTTTTAAATAGTTGATGACTATTTAAGTAAGAAATAACGAAAAATTTTTGTTTCTTTATTTATACAATTTGAGATTAGATCTAAAACAAATAAAATGTTTTGATTAAATTAAATTTAGAACTGTAGATTTAAATCATGTATTAAAAGTAACTATTTGCTTTTATTCAATATCAAATAGTTTCTTTATTTTTTCAGTATAACAACTTAGAATACCATAAATAAAAAGAAAATAGACTCTTTAAAATTCTTATGATGTGTAATTATGAAAAATTTTAAATTTTGACGCTATTTTTGACTTAAATTTTCCACAAGATTCATGGTACATTATGACTTTAGTGAAAATATTAAATCAACGTATGACTCCACTATACTTTTTATTGTAATATGAGGTAATTATTTGATATGTTGATCCGGTGATAACTATTTGAAAACTGCAAATTTATAAAAGCCAGATTCAGCACTAATGTAATTTTTTGAACAAAAAATATAGTTTGAAATTAAAAAAATCACATTCATATCAAATTTAAATAAAAAAATTAGTTTTTTTATTTCAATCAATCCAATAAATCCAGTTTTTCTTTCGAGTTTTTGATAAATTTCTCTAAGATACTTGGAAAAAACAACCAGATAAATTAAAAAATTCCTTTGCTTAACTAGTAATCTGTCTTTTGAAAAAGGCCGGTTAGGAAATGGTTTTATTTTAGATTTTAAGGCTTATTGGTAAACGACCATTTTACACACAGAGTGATTTAGAATGGGGTAAAAAAGTCAAAAATGCAACAACAAAGTAAATAGAACGTTGGCTTTAATTAACACTCAAAACTCCGGGGCTTTTTTCGACATGCAGATGAGTCTTTATCTTCTTTTACTCATGAGAACAGACGAACATGCAAAAGGCATTTGATTAAATTTTATTTTTCAAATATGATCAAAAAATTTTAAATGGGAAATTAAATTTCCTCTTTCCAAAATAGAAAATTAATTTTATTGTACTAATATGAGTTATAATCGATGAAAACATTATTATATTTAAAAAAAAAAACTTTTATATTTTAAATTTAAATATTTAAATAACTTACGGGATTATAATTAGTAGACAGCCTAAAAGCAAATTATTTTCATTTAATTAAAATTTTTACAAGCTGATTTAAGACGAAAATTAGTACACATTTTTCTTTGTACAGAAATTTTATATTATAATTCTCAAATAGATATCCTCAAGTTATCAATTTTAAAATTATAAAGTAGCCCTATTATTGGTCTTGAGTAGATTTGAAATCAAATAACAAGCTAGTAATTTAATTAAATATATTTTTCAAAGTTCAGATTCACTGAATAAAAAATTGAGCAAAAATTTACACTAATTAGTGGCTTCATGTGTAATTCAATTCTCGAAATATTAGCTTCTTAACTCTTGGTAAGTAGATTATGAAATGATTTGATTCTGGCTAGTAAACTGATTCACTTTATGATGTTCTTTTTTTTCCTCATTTTTACGGTGCTTTACGACTTTTTCCGTAAATATATAGTCTAATAGACAGTCACTTAAAGATCTGTAAAAAAAATTACATTTTAGAAATCTAAATTTTAAAACTTAAATAAACATTATAAGCTTTTCAATATAAACATTATAAGTAGTTTCTTTTTCATAATCAGATGGACATAATGGACTATTCGACTATAGATAGACTACTCGGTATATGATTAAAGACAAAATTTGTGATAATGATATCAAGATAAAGTTTGTGTCGCAGCTTCTTGTGAATTGAAAACAGAGATATTCAGCCCTTCTAATTTTGTTTGTTTAAATTACTGTTCGAAAAACTGAATTTTCTCATGATTAAAAGCAAGAATCGTCGATGTGGAATTATCAAGAAAACGAGGAAGACCTAAGAAATCAACAAATCAGGTAAAAAAACCAAGAAAAAACTAATCAATTTTTTATTTCTAAATAAAAAAATAATTTTGTTATACAATTAATTCACTTTGTCATACCTAAGTTAATAAAAAGCCATCTCAACTAATAATTTTGTCTTAGTTTTGTTTTTATTGTCAGAGCAATTAGTTTTTTATAGTCTGCTAAAATATATTTTATTAGTCACCACTTTTAGTTATTTTTGTCATCTTATAAAAATTAAATTTGTCACTCCCAATAAATATAAGCCATAGCAAAAAAAAGAGGCATGGGCTGTTTACACAATCAGTTATACAAAAAGGAAAGTCAAAACGCTATTCCTACTAGTAAAAAAAATTTTCAAAAAGCCAATAATATAACAAGATCTATTTATAGTGTTTTCTTGGCATATATCCAAATATTTTCATGTAAAATTGACGAAATGATTCAAAAATATAGGAGAGATGAGAGTGTTAAGTTATTTAAATATTTTGAAATAATATGGTCAGAATTTTATGGTTTTAATAAAAAATATTTTTAACGCAAAAAAAAATTGAGATGATTTATTATTGAAACATCCATGAAGACATCGCTTTTTTCCTTGACTTGGCTGACTGACAAATATTTTTCATCTTTTTAAATACTTTTCTCACAAAGTGATTATTGAAATTGTTTTTGAAAAAGAATAATTTGTGCTTTAAAGACTAATTAAAAATGACTAGAAGAATTTGAGCTAGTTAAAAAGAAGAAGCGTTTAAAAAAAATGAATCAAAAAAATTTAAAGCGATGGAAAAATCCAATTGAATAAATAACATCGTGAAACCAAAGTCTTATTCAATATTTTCTTTAATAAATATATCGTACCATTGAGCTTGTAGAAGATTGGAGTCAGAAAATGCGTCAAAAAAAGTGCATATTTACACATCATGAGAACTTAATGAGATCATATTTTCTATTTATTTATGGTGTAAGTTCTAAGATCTAATGCTGGAAATTAAAAAAAAATAGAATAAAATCAAATAGTTGTTTTTAATGCATGATTGAATCATATGTCTTGAATAAACTAAATCAAGAGATTTTATTTGCTTTAAATATTAATTAAACTTGTTAAGAAAAAAAAATGTTTGTTATTCCTAAAATCACAGGTTATTAATTAAATAATGGCGTTTTTTTCATTTACCTAGTATCAATCAGAACTTATAAGTCAAGAACTCTTCCCTAGAGTAAAAATATTGACTAAAAATAAATCTGTTCTATTATTTTTACTCGAATGTTGAGCTTGCCAATAATTGTTTCTATGATGAAAACATTCTCATTTCATCCAAAACCATTTAAGCTTAGCAATTAAATCTTGAAGTAAGTTTTTTTCCAAGTCTCTTTGATGAATTAGAAAAAGTTCAAAACTAAGAACTATGTTAACTGAATTTTTAAGAATATAAAGAAAAAATTGCATGTAAAATAAACATGTCTAAAAACAAACTTTTAAAAGCTAGCATGACCGACAGAACATGAACACCCGGGCGTATTTTTAAAAGTAAGCTTGAACACCCACCAAATTATTTTAAATTTGAATTTAGCACCAAAAAATACATAGTTAAAGTCAAATTAGTTTTATTCTTTAAAAAAAGCTAATAAATATATCCGAAATCTTTGGCCATTGAACACCCCCCTGTTTTATTATGAAATGTTAAAAAAAACATATTTCCTTCCATATTATATTATTATATTTCATACCTTTTAAATAAAAAACTAAATTTCTAATTTTTTTTAAAACAAACTTGATTTTTTACAAAAATTAATATATTTCACAAATTTTTTTGATTTGATATGAATAAATAAAATTTTTTCAAAATTTAGTCATTCAGTAATTTAGTAATTTAGTTATGCTTATAAAAACCTTTAGATTAAAAATTAATTGACTCATTAAGTGAATTTAAATTATAATATCAAGAAAACAAAATTTAATATAAATTAAGTTTTAAAAATTTGGATAAAGAAAAAAAAATATCAGCAATTCAAACAATTTACTAATCGTCAGAATTTTCATTCGATAAAAATAAATTTTATATAGATATTTCCCATAAATTTTTAAATTTCTAGAATCGATCTTCTTGTTTTTTAGGCTTTTTTGAAAAATTGAAAACAATTAGTGATTTTGATGAGCTAAAAACTTGTTTAGTTGATCAGCTGAAAACTGCTTGCATTTATAATCTAATTAAAAAAAGACAAATAATTCACTATCCAAAATATGACTTAGTTGATCAAGTCAGTAGATCTTTATTGATTAAATCAAATTTAGAGCTATTTGATATTGTTCCTGTCTCAATCATTGGTGACGGAAATTGCTTATTTAGAAGTCTTTCAAAAGCTCTATTTGGAAAAGAAGATTATCACCCAGAAGTTCGATATAGGACACTTGCTGAAATGATTTTAAAAAGGAAGAATTTTTAAACTTTTCAAATAAACAAGAAATAGAGTTGTTTTATAATCTTTCACCAAGTATTGATTCACTTAGCGAAGACGAGGTTTTTTTAGAGCAAGTGTTTAATTGTTCTAAGTTAAATTCCTGGTGCACACTGTGCCATATATTTGCTGCGGCTCAAGCTTTTTTTATTAATATATGTTTGGTTTATGCAACTATCAAGAAAATTAAAATGAATTCTATGGTTGAATATTTAAATTCTACGATATCAAGTTTAGATAGAAATAAAGAAGGTAAGAATCGAATAATATTTTAATATTTAAAGAATTTTTTAAGGACCGGTTAGAATTGTATGGTCAAATTTAAATGATGACAATCTTGAAAGTTCAGCTTGGATAGCCAATCATTTTATTTGTCAATTGCCTTTTCGGAAAAACAACTATGACGAAATCTTTCTCAAGAATAAGATTGATTTTCCATCTAAAAAAAGGAATTTTGTAGATAACGAAGAAAATATTAGTCCTGAATTTAAAAAATCTTTTAAAAAAAGTTACTAAACAAGCTTCTTTTTCATTTTTTATAATTTTTGTAATTTAGAAAAACTATATTCAGTCAAAATGATCTAGAAAAAGCACCAGAAAATAGTATAAAAAAATGCTCAGAACTTGAAAATATATTAAATAAAAATGAAGAATTAATGGTTAGTTTTACCTCTTTGGAAATAAATGATGATGATATTTATGAAAGAAAGTAACAGCAGACCAAGTTTTTTTTGAAGAATCTTTAATCAAACATAATGAAACAATAGATTGTACAGATTCTGTGATTGAATTGGAAAAAAAAGATGCAATAAGCTTAAGTAATACTTATAAAGATAAAGATGAGCACGACAAAGATGAACATAAGATTCATGGTAAAAAATTCTTCTCAAATCATAATTTAAATTCTTTTTATTTTTTTAGAAAATATTGACTTGGTACATCTCCATTTCGAGGATGCTATTTAAGTCGCATTTACTGAAAACTCTGTGCAAAGTTTACCTAAATCAATTGATAAAAATTCTCTATTTTGTATTGATTTAAATGAATTTGAAGAAAAAGATAAAGATAATATTTATATATGTACAAAAAATTAATACAAATGTTTAAGCAATCTGAATTTTATAAAAAAAACTGTTATTGTTTTTAATCTTTCTAGCCCAAAAAATTTTAAAAAATCTTCCTGGCTTAAGAATGGAACGATCCAATCTGTTCCTAAAAAATTGAATTTAAATTTCATGGTAATTCAAAAATTAATCAACATCCTTTTAAACGAATGTCTAAAAAAGCTATAAGTCAAGTAAAAATGGAATCAATTAAAATTGGAAGTGCTCTTTTAAAATATAATGCTATGATTGAAAAAACTAAAAAAGAAAGTTATTCTCTATCTCATTATCCTAGAAGCATTAATCAAATTTATAAACATAGAAGCCTCCAAAAAAAAATAATAGTAATAAGTCTTCAAATGATGAATATTCTGATTTATAAGTTAAAAGACAAATTAGTAGAAAAATAATTTGTAATTAACTTTTAATAATTAAATCTTTTAAGGTGATTTTGTTCGTTAGGTCATTTTTGATCGCTTTTCAATAATTTCTATCATGTTTGATCAACAACAGTTTGTTGATATTGTCAGATTTGGTTGCTGTGAAAATAATTTTTCAATTATTGACATTGACACTACATTCAAACTTGGTCGATTTTATGTAACATTTTTAACTTATCGAAAACATTTAACACATATTTAACACATCAGAAAAGATATTTATAAAATTCTAAATGATTACAAATTAGACAACCAAGAAAAAGATGATATAATTAATACGGTTTTTGGCAGAGAAAGTGATTGAAGCAAAAATTTAGTTGCAACAGAAAATTCTCAAATTTTTAATGAAAGAGCTTAGGGGAAAAAGCACCCTTTGAAAAATGAATACCTTGATTCCTGGTTTGAAAAATATCAAATAAAAAAAATTAATCAAAATTTTAGAAAATAAGTTGAAATTTTTAAAACAAAAGTAAATGATTATTATAGAACAAATGACATAGAGAGTGTAAAAAAATCAAATAAAAAAATGGTTAAAAATAAAAGAAAAAACATTACTGAGATCTGCCAGCTATTTGAAGAAATTTTTCAAAACCAGAATAATAAATCTATCATGGCAATAAGGTGTTCAGGTGATTACAAGGTCTCAAAATACTACTTGAGGTTTAAAACGTTACCCAATACATGGAGTAACATTTCAAAACAATCTGAAGAAAAAAGAATTGCAAACTTTTTAAGTTCAAGTTGTCATGAACTAAACCAGAAATTCCACGCATAATGAAAGTCTATAAGCCAAAAAAAAATAGACAAAATTTCTTGATATTATGATTTAAATTCACTTTATGAGTCAATTAATTTTTAATCTAAAGATTTTTATAAGCAAAATAAACATGGCTACATTTTAAAAAAATTTTATTTATTCATATAAAATCAAAAAAACTTGTAAAATATATTAATTTTTGTAACAAATCAAGTTTGTTTTAAAAAAAATTCGAAATTTAGTTTTTTATTTAAAAGGTATGAAATATAAAAATATAATATGGAAGGAAATATATTTAATTAATATATTAAAATATATTAAAAACAATTTTAAATCTTCAGGTTTTGAGTGTTAAAATTTTCTAGATCTTCTGCAAACTTTTCTATCAATGGATTTAATTGCATTTTAAGTAATAATTTCAATATTAGGAAAAAGTTTATCCCATTTTTGAATTTAGTCAAGACGCAAGAAAAAAATAATATCGTTAATCCTTGCCAAGAAGCCTGTAATCAGACACCACTTGCTTTGTCTGTATCTATTGATCCCATGCTCTTAAATTTTAAATTTTGGTATTAATTTCGAGAAAAATAACGAAAAATTAATCAATTGTTTTTTAATTAGAACAAAGATTTTAAAGGCGGTGATAAAAAAAATAAAAGAGATCACTTGAATAATATTTCTAATTATTTAAAAATAAAATGGGTAATGAATTAGAGTAGTAATAGAATTCCTGTCTTTTTGACTTCTTGATGGGCTTTCTGGCCGTTAGTGTTAAAACGATTCAATTGCGCCTCGATTTTTCGTATAACATGCGCGAAGCACATTACTCTTATCTCAAAAATGTCAGCAAAAGCTTCTGAAATCCATTAGTGATTGCGTCGGCACCATCTGCGATAACGATTTTTGGGGAAAACTGTAGTTGTATCACATCGAAAACAACTTTTTTGAGTGATTCGAAAAGAAATCTAAAGTCTTCACCTGTTTTGTTGGTTGAAATACAAATACCAAAGGGATGAAAATGTTTTTGGTGATCAGTGGTTCCAATCATTAAGACTGGAAAACCTTACCAAATCAGTTTGTAGGTAGCATCCACTGTTAAATGCTTTTTCTTGTCCTCGTTGCTAATCAGTCACTTGGTCGTGATAGAAACTCGAAAAAACATGAGGTGATCATTATCAACACCTTTCTCGAAATTTTGACAAAACGGTATGTCATAATCGTCCGGAACTTCCATCCGATTTTTGTGCAAATTTCAAGATCTGAAACGTTTATTTTTGCTGGACCGTATTTCTCTTTACGTATAGTAGCTAGTTAGTTACTTTAAGTTTTGATTTGTGGTTGTTATAGTCCGTCATGTTCGAGTGCTCTCAGTATGCCTTTTGGAGTTGTTATTTTCATTTCAAACTTGCGCTTGATATGCTCTTTTATTTCTGCTGGTATTCCTAATAAAAATTAATAAAAATAAATTAAAGGTAACTGATATTAATATATTCTTAGCTCTTTCAGGTTTGTTCTTGTGCTCATGCTTACCGTCACTGATAAAAAGAACTAATTGTACTGAATAAATTCAGTGTACTTGATGATTGCTATCTCTTGATATTCCTTTTGTAATGGTTGTTCACTTTCTTGATCTATATCAAGCATCGTATCCTCTTCATTGAAATCGGGAATTGCTGATTGAATGCTAGACATGTTTACAGACAGTTTTTTTATATTTTCTTAATTTAATAATTTTAAAAATAAATTAATTAGTACCAAAAATTTTTAGCTAATTAAAATTAACAATTAGTCTGAGCTAAAAAGTCATAAAAAAATTAATAGAAATTCCATTAATTAGATAATTGAAAAATTTTTTTAAAAATCTAACCCAATTTACTTTTATTATTATTATTAAGAAGTTATAAAAATTTTGAAGCCTGAAGTCCAAACTTTAAAATTTTTGAACATTTTAAACCATATTAATAATCCATTAAATAAATTTTTTTAAAGCTCTTTGAAAAAAAAAAAAATTTAATTTTAATTAATTTAAAAACAATATAAACTAAATAAAATGTCTGATAAGAAAATTTTTTATCATTTAAAAAAAAATTCGACCTCAAAATCGTTAAATTGATAATTTTTTATTAATTCTAAAAATACTTAAGTGTTGTAGATAATTTAATTTTCTTTCAGAATATTTGCTTGAATTATGTAGGGTTTGTAAGAATGAGAATAGGCTTAAAGGGAGAGTACTTTTTGAGCTAACGCCATGCTTCAAACTCCTTTAGATCAAAATTTTGGCTTGTTGAGGTTTTTACATGTGAAGATGACGATTTTGATGTCGAAATTGGGATCTGCAAATAGTGTGGATGTTTTTCATTTCTTGAACTTTAATATTAATTTAGTTAGTCTTTTTTAAAATAAACTGAATAGCCAGGTGATTGAATAAAATCATGAATATTATCTTCGAATAAAAATAATTGACATTTTGTAATCGCTTCATTAAAAACAACAAAATTACATGATAAAATAAAACATTGTTTAAAACATTTCATTTTTGACATAAAGTCTTGGAAAAATAAAAATTGATTGAAAGATTCAGAAATAGATTTGTCAACTTGCAATTTTATATATTTTGATGAATATAAATCGTTTGCTTTATATTTAGAATGAGTGGCTGACTTAACGGTATGATCTCTTAAGATAGTAGATTTTTGATTTTGGATAGTAAATTGCATAGTACTTATGTGATAATCTTTATTTTGAAGATTTTCAAAAGTAGTGTCTGATTTAATTTTGTTTGTATTTTGTTTATAGGAATTCCAAAGCCAATCAATTGAAGTCTTATGAGTAGATAAATTTTCATCAATTGAAATATCTTTTACTGAATATTGATAAGTAGTTAGCAATTTAGTTGTTTCGCTTTTTAAAGTTGACAATAATAGATTTTCATCAACATTTTCAATTGAATATTTTGTACTTATTTCACTCAGTATTTGATTATTGCCACTACTCAATAATTTTTTTTCTTCAGTTTGGTAAGTTAATTTTTTTTTAGCAATATAAGTTGTTTGAACAGTAATGTCTTTTTCATTGTTAATAATTGATAAATTCACAGGCTGCAAACTTGAAATTAGTTCTGATTTAGATGAATAATCGAGTATTTTTGAATTTAAGTAATTAATCAAAGGACTATAGCCATTTAGATTTTTAATATAATTTATATTTGAAAGAGTATTAATATTTTTAAAATTAGTACCGTTTATTGTATTCCAAAATCTAATATAGCCTTTATCATCACCACTAGCTATAATTTCATTGCTAAAAATGTCAAGACTAAAAACCTTTTCATTAATAAGAAAAGTTTTGATTATCTGGTTGATTGAAATGTCCCAAATTTTTAGAATCGAATCTCCTCCAAATATAATTTGATTTTCATTCAAAATTTTGATTACAAAACTTTCTTGATATTCTGAAAGCTTGACTAATTGATTAAGTTGATTTGCAGAATCAAGATTATAATGACATATATCTCTATTATTACACTGAGATACAATTAAACTCTTATCAAATGCATCTATGGCGTAAATATTGTTTGCAGTTGTAAAAAATTTACTCAAAAAACTTAAAGTTGTTAAATCAAGAATTGAAATAAATCCATCACGAGATGCTATCAATATTTTCTGCTCATGATAAAGTATTTTTATATCATTAACTTCATTAATATATGTGCTGTCTGTCATTTTATATCTATTATTCAAGTTGGAACAATCATAAATTATAAAAAAATTTTTAAATCCTGCAATGAAGTGAGTTTTATTCAAGAATGCAATAGCCTTTGCATCATCATTCTCTTCAACAGACCATTTAGTAGTTTGATTATTTAAATTCAAAACAAAAACCCTTCTATCACTACTACTTCCAATCATGAGATTTGACTCTAGATCAAAATCTAATTTAAATGATTTATCTTGTAAAATGACTTCTTTGATCGGAGAATTATCTTCATAAATTCTCAAATTGGAGTTATCAAGCGAAACTGCAAATTTATATAAGTCAGATTCAGCACTAATGTAATTTTTCGAAGAAAAAAATATTGCTTGAAATAAAAAAATCACATTCATATCTAAATAAAAAAATAAATATTTGACAATGGAAAAAAATGGATAAGTCAAAGACAAGGCTACTTTGACTTTTGGTAAAACATCATTTGATCAAAAAATTTTTTAATCATATACCATTCATTTTTGCAATATTTTGATGAAAGAAAAAGTATTTTCTCTATCAAATATTTTGGTAAAATATTTTTCATCTTTTTAAATACTTTTCTTACAAAGTGATTATTGAAATTGTTTTTGAAAAAGAATATTTTATACTTTAAAGACTAATTAAAAATGACTAGAAGAATTTGAGCTAGTTAAAAAGAAGAAGCGTTTAAAAAAAATGAATCAAAAAAATTTAAAGCGATGGAAAAATCCAATTGAATAAATAACATCGTGAAACCAAAGTCTTATTCAATATTTTCTTTAATAAATATATCGTACCATTGAGCTTGTAGAAGATTGGAGTCAGAAAATGCGTCAAAAAAAGTGCATATTTACACATCATGAGAACTTAATGAGATCATATTTTCTATTTATTTATGGTGTAAGTTCTAAGATCTAATGCTGGAAATTAAAAAAAAATAGAATAAAATCAAATAGTTGTTTTTAATGCATGATTGAATCATATGTCTTGAATAAACTAAATCAAGAGATTTTATTTGCTTTAAATATTAATTAAACTTGTTAAGAAAAAAAAATGTTTGTTATTCCTAAAATCACAGGTTATTAATTAAATAATGGCGTTTTTTTCATTTACCTAGTATCAATCAGAACTTATAAGTCAAGAACTCTTCCCTAGAGTAAAAATATTGACTAAAAATAAATCTGTTCTATTATTTTTACTCGAATGTTGAGCTTGCCAATAATTGTTTCTATGATGAAAACATTCTCATTTCATCCAAAACCATTTAAGCTTAGCAATTAAATCTTGAAGTAAGTTTTTTTCCAAGTCTCTTTGATGAATTAGAAAAAGTTCAAAACTAAGAACTATGTTAAATGAATTTTTAAGAATATAAAGAAAAAATTGTATGTAAAATAAACATGTCTTTAAAAGCAAACTTTTAAAAGCTAGTCTGACCGACTTATTTAAATAAATCAAAATCATTATTAACACTCAAAACTCCAAGGATTTTTTTTGACCCTTTGTGTTATCTTTTTTTTTTTTACTTTTTGTTCAATGAAAATAAACATATTTTACAACAAAAATTAAATAAAATTGATATGAATTTCAAACTGAAAATATCTTGAACGTTAAAATTTAATTGTTTTGCGCCAAAATATTAATTATCAATTTCGGATATTTTCTCTGTTTAACACCCATTTTGTGCCGACATAATGGAAACAAGCAAACATTACTTCAATTCCAAAATTTGAGCTTCTGAAAGACCCAGAAACTTTAGATCATTTAGTCTTTTTTATTTTAATCATAATACCATCATAATAGATTCGACTTAAAAGACTTTTTTTTCTTATTTATTTAATTATTTAATTCAATTTAAAAAAATTAATTCACAGACATATTACTTTAAACAAGGGTGTATACCCTCAATTGTGCTATTTCTATTTATTCAATAAACTAACCAAATAAAACAAAGAAAATATATTACATTAAGCACCAAAAGAATTTTAACACTCCTGGTTTTGAGTGTTAAAATTTTCTAGAATTTCTGCAAACTTTTCTATCAATGGATTTAATTGCATTTTAAGTAATAATTTCAATGTTAGGAAAAAGTTCATGCTTTTTTTCAATTTAGTCAAGACGCAAGAAAATAAAATATCGTAAACCCTTGTTAATTTTTTAAACCACTTTCATAAAAAATTGAAATTTTAATATTTTTGGAAATAACTAAAATTTAATGAAAAAGCTCTAAAGAATTTACACGAGAACGCCCGATTAATGTATGAGTATGCTCAATTAGCTCTTCTACAAGTTGAATCTTGAAGTTTCGTCTAGGCATTATTGAATTATCTACTTCCTTCCAAATTGAACCCAGCTTTTTATGACACCAATGTTTAGAATGTTGAAAAACACATGAACTGGCCATCTTCGAGTTTGAGCTTTTGGAAAATACAACCTTGTCGTACTGTCAACGCAATCAAAAACAGCTTTTTTTTGTTATAGCCATCTATAATATTAGACAACTTTTTTCTATTATTATGATCAATTGATACACGCTCATAATGAGAACTCAGGACAACAATATTCTTGTCAATTTTACTTTGATAAACTGTAAGTGCTGTAGCGTTTTTATCTTCATAAAAGATGTGTGATGAATTTTTTGCCCTGAATTCACGATTTTTAGGAGCCCAGGTTTTTTTCTTTTAATTTTTCCAATAAACGTTCTTATCAGTTCAAGTAGTTGCATTACAATATTATACAAAGTAAAAAAAATTATTAGGAGTGAGACTGTATCCTTTATTTTTTTAAGGCAACATTTATTTTTTGACAACGTTTTCTTCTTGTAATTCGCCGTTCGGTTTCTTATGATTTTTTCCCAAATATGGAAAGCCATTCAATGTATACTTGGATGAAACATCGACCAAAAACCAAAATTTTATGCCAAATTTATCAAGTTTATTTGGCATATATTGTAAAAAGCTACATCTATATTTTAATCACAACAATTCTTCATCAACAGTAAGGAATTGTTGTGGCCGGTAGCAGGCTTTTGATTTTTCAATCAGAAGTTCCCCATATATCTCTCACAAAAACTGTCAGATGAAACTTGTTGTGATCTTGATGACTTATTGTCAAATTGATAGGTATTTCATAATTTGTTAACAGCGATTTCTAGACATGAAACTTGAAATTACTGGTATACCATAGTTTTTTGACTACATTTCTCTTACAGGGATTACTGGACAATAAAACGCCTCTGCTGAGTAAAGCTCCAATAAAAGAAAGAATGTCCTCTTTTGAAAAAGATATGTTTCAGTTTCAAAAGTATCTTCTTCATAATCAGACCTTACTGAAGGATCTGAATCAGCATCATTAGCTTTAGTAAGCTGTTCCAAGGCAAGCTTAGCTGAAGCTCGTTTTGACATTATATTTTTATTTATTTTTCTAATAATTAATATATGAGTGAATTATAAAAAAAGCTTATATATTTAATTTCAAATAGGGGTTTAAAAAACCCCATCCGGGCCTTAATGTATATTTTTTTTTCTAATGTAATTTTTTAAAATTTATAATTTTTAAAAATAATATCAACATTAAAATTAAATTTTAAATTAGGGTAAAAAAAAATTCCAAAATATTTTTTTTAAAGCAATTATTAACTTTTAAAGATTAAAAAACCTGAATTAATTTTCAGAAAAAATATTTTATTGATGTGAATAATATTTTAATGAATAAATATTCTAAAAAACTAAATTTTAAATTTTTATTAATAATCAACTTGCCTTTCTGGACTGAGTTTATTACTTTCATTTTTTTTGTTGTGTATTTTTTATTTTTTGTTAAAAATAAAATTAGAAATAAAATCTGAGTTCAAATTTTAATTTTTAATTTTAAATTAAAAATGCAAGATAAAAATTCGAAATTAATTTCTCAAACAACAAGAAACGAGACGGAGCAAGGCTTTGTTCTTTTCCGATCTGACACAATACAACTTTGGTCGTGGCTCGAAGGCAATCAACAACTGGACGATCAATCACTGAAAAGTCTTTCAGAAGATATTTCCTATAGGATTCGAGAGTCTTTAGACGTAAGTTTCTTTTTCAAATAGAGAATTTGAACAAAATGTCCTTTTGATAGAATGCAGTCAGTCTTATGCATCAGTGCAAAAGGTCCGAACTCAAAACATCTGATGTAAATCAAGCGTTTAAAATATTAAACATTGAAGTAAAAAAGATTTTTTTTCATTCATCTCCTTTTTATTTTTATTTTTATTAGAAAACTTTTGGCTATGGTTCAACAGAACCTTTAGATTATCAAACCATTAGAACTGATAATTTAAGTGACAAGGTTTTAAATCAATTTAAATCAAAGTTTTTTGAATTAAATGATCCTGTTATTGAATTAAAATTATCTGAAAAAATTTCAAACGAAAAAAAAAAGAATATTTTGCATGGTAATTGGTTTGTGGTGAATGGAAATTCGGTTGACTACCGGAAAAACGATAATAATTTCAATGGTTCCTTTTTTAAGGCTAAAATATTAAAATAAATATAAACAATTGATTTTTTTTAGTTACCATTGATTTCAATCAGTCTGAAAATGAAGATATTGAAAGCAATTTTTTTTATCCACAAATAAATCAAGATTTTAAGGAATATTATGAAAAAGTTGTTACTGTTATAATGGGAGATCATGAATGCAATGAAGAAGATCAAGAACTACTAAATGTAAAACTTTATGATTATTCGTTTTTTTTTATTTACTCGCTTGTTTAAGATGGTTATGGAAGATTTCAAAACAAATCCAAAGCTTCAACCAATTGTTCCTTATTTGATTAATTTTTTTCATCAGACTGTAAAATTTAAAATTAAAAACTCTGATTTTAAAATTTAGAATTTAATTTTCAGATTCAAATATTAACAGTGAATATTTCAGATTCGAAAAAAGAAATAGTAATGCTCGATTATCTTGATCGGGTCTTAAATGCAGTTAAAAATTTAATTTTGAATAGAAATGTTTTTTTGGCACCAAAAGGATATGTAAAAAAAAAATTAAATTTTAAATTTTCCTACTTTTTTTTTATAGTTTACAAAAATTTTGTCTACTTTGCTCTTCAGTTCAATTCAAAATTCTCATTTGGGCTGCTATTTAAGTCTTGAAATAAGACAAAAGTCATCTTTTATTTTAGTCATGTTTTTAAAGTATTTGTTATTTATTTAAATGTATTTTTAAATTTAAATTTAAAAATTTAAGATTGTATGAGCGATTCTCTTCAGAAACAATTAAATATATTTTAGCAAGTTTTATTAAACCAACTCTGATTGAAGCTACTTTTGATAAAAAACATCTTAATAGCCTAATTGGAGTATCTGCATTGCTATTTAATTTTGGCGGACAGGTTCTAAATCAAATAAAAAAATTTAAAAAATTATTTTTAATTTATAAAAAAATTCAATATTTTAGATAATTGATGAATTTTATGTAGAAATTTTTAAGTTGGTCATTGAGCTGGATAAGATGTGTTGCAAATCTAATCCTTTGGTTGTTATTGTAAAGCAGATGTTTTTGGTAAAAATCGAACATTAAAATAATATTTTGCTTTTTAATTTTTAAATTTTGTATTTTTTAGGAATGTTTGGCAAGGCATTTTAAATGGATGCTAAGAAAGAATATTTATGATTTTGAAAACATCAACTATTCAATTAATAGAATTTTGGATATTTACAAAAAAGTTTACAGTTTGTTTGGTGAAAGCTTTTCTAATCAAATATTAAATTTGCATGAATCTTTTCGCTATAAAAAAATCTTTGACATGAAATTGAAGACAAAAAAAGAAATTTGTGATAATTTTAATATCAAGCTAAAAAGTTTAAGCAATGATTTACAAGTTGAAAAAAAAGAAATGCAAGATATTTTTGAAAATTACTCAGTGATACACAAAAAAAATATTGATATAAAATATGGCAAGAATGTTCATGTAAAACAGTCAAAATTTTTAATCAAAAATGAGCCCGTTTTACCAGGAGACAAAAATATTTACTGTGTCAAATATGTGAAATCTATTAAAAAAGATGAGAATTATCTCGAACAAAATTTAAGCTTTTTTTACCGAGATATATTTTTGTAATAATTTTATTTTAAATAAAGTAAAATTCAACATTCTAAGAGCATATTTTTTACAAATCATTAAGTTGAAGATTGTCAAAAAATATTCATTCATGAGTTAGATAAACTTTATTTTAAAAAGAAATATAAGCTTTTTATGAAAAAAAAGATATTTTCAAAAGATTAATTTACGTGTTGAAACTAAAAAACTAGTGCAAATGAGGCTTTTGATTTATATGATAATAATAATTATTATAATAATCTACGGCCAACTCAGTTTAACTAAATTAACAAAGCAAGAGGACTAGCATGGTCCAGTTAAAGTAGACCTTTTTTTTTTTAAATTTCTACAAACATAATCAATTCTCTTCTTGGACTGGTTGATCTTTCTTTTTGAAAGCAATCAATACTCTAAAATTATTAATTATGCTTCATTTTTCTTTATTTTCGATATTAGTTTTTATTTATTTTGCTTAACTAACATCAACACTTGTGCATATTTGAATAAATTATACGTTAATTTAATAAATACAATTCTTTAAAAAAAATCAATTGAATTATTCGCAAATCATTCCAATACAAAAGAATCATTTAAAGAATTGGAACAAATATTTTCTGTATTGTAGTCAGTATATACTGATGATTGAATTAAGTCGGAAAAATCATATGTGAACAAAAATATTTGACATTTAGTAATCATTTGATTAAAAACAACAAAGTTACATAATAAAATAATGCATTGTTTAAAGCATTTAATTTTTGTTATGAATCCTTGGAATAATAAAAATTGATTAAAGGATTCAGAAATTGTTTTGCTAATTCGAAAGAGCATAAATTTTGACTCACTTGACTTGTTTAAAATAGAATTCGATTGGGTAACTGAATTTTCAAGATGATCTTCGTAATTTGTAGAATTAACTTTCGTTATTAATGTCAAAGTACTCATTTGTGAATCTATTTCTTGATGATTTGAATGGTTTTTTTCTTTAAAATGAGTTATTGGCATTTCAAATACATCATCACTTGTGACAACTAAATTTTCTGGACTAGTTTTGACAGATACATTAATATCATTCTTTGAAGTTTGTAAATGCTGATCTGAATTAGCATCAGTACTTAATAAATAACCATTTGGCAACGTATATTTAAGAAGATGCTGGGCAGATGACTGACTATCCAAATTTTGTAATAGACTGGAAGTGGGTTTTGTATTAATCTCGATATTTGAAGTGGATAATGACAAATGATCTGTTGTCTCTTGTTCATTTTTAGTGAAATGAGTTGTTGCCATTTCATATGGATCATCAGTTGTGGTCATAAAATTTTCTGGACTAGTTTTAACAGGTATATGAGTTTCGCTGGTGGTTAGTTTGTTATCATCTAAAAAAGTTGTTGTTTTTGTTTTTTCCATTGAAGTTAAAAGAGAGGTGACTGATTTTTTTTCAGTTGTTTGAATTGTAGTATCTCTAACATCATTTATTATTAGAGATGATTCGGATTTTGAAGGATTTGAACTTGAAAGTTGTACTGATTCAGTTGAATGTTGCTTTTTTTTAGAGTTTAAATAGCTTTTTAAAGAACTGAAGCCATTTAAATTCTTTAAAGAGTGAACTTTTGATCCGAGATTTATATCTTTGAAATAATTATTGTTTGTGATATTCCAAAATCTAACAAAGCCATCATTGTGACCAGTAGCTATAATTTCATTACTGAAAATATCTAAACTAAGAACCTTAATGCTATCAGAAAGAGTTTTAATAATCTGGTTGGTTGATATGTCCCAAATTTTTAAGAATGCGTTTCCTCCAAAAATTACATTTTTATCATTTAAAATTTTTATTGCCGAATATATATTACTATGTGAAAGTTTTTGCATCTGATTGAGTTGGTTATTAGATCTAAGTTCATAGTGACAAATATCTTTATCATTGCATTGAGAAACAATTAAATTCCGATCAAATGCATCTATTGCAAAAATATCGGCTGCACTGGTACTTAATTTATCCAAAAAACTTAAGGTTGTTAAATCATATACTAAAATGGATTTTGCACCATATGATGCAATTAAAATTTTCTGCTCTTGATGAAGTATTTTAATATCATAAACTTGACCAATATTTGTGCTATCACTTTTTATTTGTTTATTTGCCAAGTTTGAACAATCATAAATGATGAAAAAACCATCAAATCCAGCAATGAAATGAGTTTTATTTAGAAATACAATGCTTCTGGGATCACTACCTTCATCTGCAGACAATTTTTTTGTTGAATCTGTAATATTCCAAGTAAAGACTTTTTTATTAGAACCAATTGATCCAATCAAGATATTTGTTTCTGAATTATAATCAATAGAATATGATTTATCTTCTATTGTTACTTCTTTAATCATCGAATTATCATTATAAGTTTTTATTTCTTTGGTATCAAGCGAAACTGCAAATTTGTAAAAATCAGTCTGTGAATCAATGCATTTGATTGTTAT
The DNA here is from genome assembly GCA_016987375.1 of Brachionus koreanus. Taxonomy (NCBI): domain Eukaryota; kingdom Metazoa; phylum Rotifera; class Eurotatoria; order Ploima; family Brachionidae; genus Brachionus; species Brachionus koreanus. The sequence continues at coordinate 599,041 of PJRA01000498.1, forward strand.
GATGAATATTGTTTGAAATAAGAAAAAAATTTCCATATCTGCATAAAAATTTAAATTGATTCAGGTTTTATAAATATTTAAAATCAATTGAAAAAAATTCTAAAGTGATTAAATGAAACAAGACGTTGCTATTCAGTATTGCTTTTTCATTTCCCATTTAGCTACTTTACTCTGTTTAAAACTTATTTTGTCTTTTTCAAATCATAATTTTTTAGTTCTCATTTAATTAACAAATAAACAAAAATAATTAATTGAATTAATTGATAAAATAGGAACTGCTCTTTGAGATCATTTAACTGATTTAATTAAAGCTACAGAAATACTAAGTAAAGAAAACCAAGATAATGATCAACCTGAAAATCTTATTTTAACACTAGAAGGACCAGGCGATCAATCAATTGAACTTTTTTTATCAGTTTTTTGAATAATTTTAACACTTTAACTTTTATTTCCTTCCAATATTTCGGGCTAATAAATAAGTGAAATAAGCTTATTATTATATTAAATTTCCGATTTTTTTCAGAGTTGATTTCTGATACAAAATTTTTAATTCTAGATCAAAGTATAAAAAGTTGTATTAATTAAAAATTTTACTTTGTTCTTCTTTCTAAACAATTCTCTCTTTAGATAAAACAAATTAATTTCACCCCAATAGAAATTTAAAAAAATAATCAATAAAAATTATAATTTGCATTAATTCTAATAGCACATTAACTCATTCTTAGTTGAACTGTAATTAAAAACCCTAAAGATAAAAAGCAAAATTTTATTTAAATTAAATATAATTAATGCTAATTGTATAATTATATAAATTTTAAAAATCATAAAAAATTTCAAAAGGAATCAAGAATCTTAGATTTTAAGAACAGATATTATAAAAAATTGGATACATTAATTCTCATTAAAAGTTTTGAGATTTCACATGATTTCACTTAAGACAAAAATCATGGTGGCTCTTATTATTTTCTTCAACTTTTCCGGCTTATTAATTAAAAGGTCTAATAAACTATTTACAAAATTTTTAAATTTTAATCTTTTGATTTTTTAAATTTAATTTTATTTTTAAACATTTCACGAATTTCTCAAGATTAAATTATAAAAATGAAAAAGTTAATTCATTTAATTTCAAAATTTAAATGTTAAATTTAAATGCTTAAATCATTTTAAAATTTAACAATGAGTATTTTTGTGCTCAATTTTGGTTTTGTGAAATTTAGTGCAAAATAGAAAATTTGAACAAAAATAAATACTAAAAAAGATTATAACTTTTTTTCTGAAGGCTTTTAATTAGTTCTGTAAATGCAACAAATTGCAACATACTGAGTTGCACCAAAA
>PJRA01000498.1:600426-652954 GCA_016987375.1 Brachionus koreanus
CAAATTTGTCTAAATTTAAATTATGCTAAATTTGCATAGTTTTACCAGATTGTTTATAATAGTGCAACTTTGAATGTTGTACCATTTTGTATTTACAGAACTTGTTTTTAACTTTTTGTTCTGTTCTATTGTACTAAATTTCACAAAACCCTCAATTTTTAAATTAAATTTTAAGTGAAGAAATAAGAAATAATAAAGTAGTAATATAAATTCCAAAAATTCACTTAGCTTACCACAAATATTACCCATTAGACAAAAATGCATCGTTTTTAAATTTATTTGTGAAATAAATTTGTAAAAATGACTTTACTTAAAAACTATTTTTTAAAACAGAAAACAAAAAATAAAGGAAAAAATAAACAAAAAGGAGATCATTTTTTGTTTTGAATTAGTTGATTTTTGATTAAAATAAATTTTTATCGCTTATTAAACAAAATTCAAGTAAAAGAGTAAAAAAGGTTCAGGTAGTGAACGTTTTCAATGATTTTCAGGTTGATCATTATCTTGGTTTTCTTTACTTAGTATTTCTGTAGCTTTAATTAAATCAGTTAAATGATCTCAAAGAGCAGTTCCTATTTTATCAATTAATTCAATTAATTATTTTTGTTTATTTGTTAATTAAATGAGAACTAAAAAATTATGATTTGAAAAAGACAAAATAAGTTTTAAACAGAGTAAAGTAGCTAAATGGGAAATGAAAAAGCAATACTGAATAGCAACGTCTTGTTTCATTTAATCACTTTAGAATTTTTTTCAATTGATTTTAAATATTTATAAAACCTGAATCAATTTAAATTTTTATGCAGATATGGAAATTTTTTTCTTATTTCAAACAATATTCATCATAACAATCAAATGCATTGATTCACAGACTGATTTTTACAAATTTGCAGTTTCGCTTGATACCAAAGAAATAAAAACTTATAATGATAATTCGATGATTAAAGAAGTAACAATAGAAGATAAATCATATTCTATTGATTATAATTCAGAAACAAATATCTTGATTGGATCAATTGGTTCTAATAAAAAAGTCTTTACTTGGAATATTACAGATTCAACAAAAAAATTGTCTGCAGATGAAGGTAGTGATCCCAGAAGCATTGTATTTCTAAATAAAACTCATTTCATTGCTGGATTTGATGGTTTTTTCATCATTTATGATTGTTCAAACTTGGCAAATAAACAAATAAAAAGTGATAGCACAAATATTGGTCAAGTTTATGATATTAAAATACTTCATCAAGAGCAGAAAATTTTAATTGCATCATATGGTGCAAAATCCATTTTAGTATATGATTTAACAACCTTAAGTTTTTTGGATAAATTAAGTACCAGTGCAGCCGATATTTTTGCAATAGATGCATTTGATCGGAATTTAATTGTTTCTCAATGCAATGATAAAGATATTTGTCACTATGAACTTAGTTCTAATAACCAACTCAATCAGATGCAAAAACTTTCACATAGTAATATATATTCGGCAATAAAAATTTTAAATGATAAAAATGTAATTTTTGGAGGAGACGCATTCTTAAAAATTTGGGACATATCAACCAACCAGATTATTAAAACTCTTTCTGATAGCATTAAGGTTCTTAGTTTAGATATTTTCAGTAATGAAATTATAGCTACTGGTCACAATGATGGCTTTGTTAGATTTTGGAATATCACAAACAATAATTATTTCAAAGATATAAATCTCGGATCAAAAGTTCACTCTTTAAAGAATTTAAATGGCTTCAGTTCTTTAAAAAGCTATTTAAACTCTAAAAAAAAGCAACATTCAACTGAATCAGTACAACTTTCAAGTTCAAATCCTTCAAAATCCGAATCATCTCTAATAATAAATGATGTTAGAGATACTACAATTCAAACAACTGAAAAAAAATCAGTCACCTCTCTTTTAACTTCAATGGAAAAAACAAAAACAACAACTTTTTTAGATGATAACAAACTAACCACCAGCGAAACTCATATGCCTGTTAAAACTAGTCCAGAAAATTTAATGACCCCAAGTGATGATCCATATGAAATGTCAATAACTCATTTCACTGAAAATGAACAAGAGACAACAAATTATTTGTCATTATCCACTTCAAATATCGAGATTAATACAAAACCCACTTCCAGTCTATTACAAAATTTGGATAGTCAGTCATCTGCCCAGCATCTTCTTAAATATACGTTTCCAAATGGTTATTTATTAAGTACTGATCCTAATCCAAATCAGTTTTTACAAACCACAAATATTAATATAGAAAATGAGACTTCAAAATTAGAAAATTTTACTACCTTTTTTGAAAAAATCTCTTCTATTTTAACAAATGCTGATATTTTTTCAACTAAACATAATTTAAATTATTCAACCACAATTTCAATTGAAATTGAAGAAAATAATAAATCAACGGCTTCGATATCTAAAAATGATGAAAGTTCTAGATCAAATTCTTTGGGTCAAAGCTTAAATTTTTCCACTTCTGTTTCCGAATCTAATAGTGAAATTATTACAACTCAACCAATTAATAATCAAACAAATAATTTTCTTAAAAAAGAAGACTTTTCATTTTTAAATTTGAATTCATCAGCTCTTATTGACATTTTAATAAAAGATTTTGATTTGAATGATTGCCTGAGAAATTGTTCAGGAAATGGATTATGCAAGATTATAGATAAGCGTATTTTAGTATGTGAATGCTTTGCTAATTTTGCTGGATCATCGTGTCACATAAATACCTTGCCTTGTGCATCAAATCCATGTTTGAACAATTCAACATGCAATGACAATCTAGTTAATAAAACGTTTAGTTGTATATGTAAATCTGATGAAAATGGAAATAGCCTATTTTATGGAAAGAATTGTGAGACAAAAATTTGATATTTGTAGTAATGAAATCTGCAACAGGAATGGAATATGCCACGATATAAATAACGATGCAGTTTGTAAGTGCTTTTCTTCATATTCAGGCGAAAAATGTCAAATAGAATCAGAAGCTAGTAAAACAAGAAAAATTGTTATTAAAACATCAACTATTATTGCAATTATAGTTTTAATTCTCTTCTTTTTGATATTATTACTTTGTGATTTGATAGATATTTTTAGAAAAAAAAAAGAAGTTAAAAAAAAAACTGAAATTAAAAAACTGGTTTATATTTATTAGTAATGTTTAGGAAAACTAGAATCAAAAATTATTGGTGATATTGTTGATCCGATATAGTGATAATAAAAATAAATTTTTCAAAGAAATTTTTAAGATTTTTAAAAAATTCATATTTTTATATTTATTTTATATTTAGTCTAAAAACTAGAATTTTTTAAAAATAATTTTTATTAAATAAAATTAGATTTAAAACATTTTTTTAAATTAATTTACTCTTGACAAATTTTACCTTTTATTGATCAAATTATGAAACAAATAAGCTAAAGAAAAATTTAAACTTTTTTTACTCTGAAAATTAATAATTAAATCAAATCAATCAATTAATTTAGAAAATTATGAAACAAATAAGCTTAAAAAAAAATTTTTTTTTCAATAAAATTTAAAATAACTTTAAAAAACTTTTACGACAAATTTCATTTTTTAGAAAAATTCTAAAATTTCTTCTACTAAAACAATATAAATAAGGATTAAGAAGACTATTAAAAGGAATAATAAAAACAGCCAAAATTTTGAAGTAGTCTCTATTAATAGGTCGCTTGGTTAGTAGAGAATAAGAAGACAAAATAACTAGTGGACCCCAGCAAAAGAAATTCACAATTACCAATAAAAAAATGTTTCTGGCCAATTTTTTTTCTTGAACATATCTCATTTTTAGTTGTAGCTCACTGCTGCACGAACTAAATGACGATCTTCTTTCTATATTCAAAGTGTCAATAAATATGGATGCATAGAGAAAAGAAATCAGCACTAAACAAAAAATTAAAAGAATATTTAGTAATATAATGTAAATAACATGATTAGCGTTTTTTGATTGTAGAGGAAGACAAATTGCATATGCTGAATAGCTGTTCATTTGAAACAAAGGCAATAAGGCTATAAAAATTGAAGCTGTCCATATTAGAACTACCCAAAAAATTGCTGTTCTCAAACCAATTCGCTTCGAACCAAAAGAATTGCGAATGGCATAGTAGCGGTCAAAAGTGATCAGAGATAGACAAAACGCCGAGGCCACAGAAGAAACTATGCTTAGGAAACCAGCAAAATTGCATGTAAATGAAGCCTGCCATTCTAGAGCTGATTGACCGAATTTATGACGCGATGTTGCGTCTTTGAATGCCAATAAAAATAGATACCAGGACATTAAAGAGTCTGCTATGGCCAAATTTGAAAGCAAAAATGTTGGAATAAATTGATTATTATGACATTTGTAAAAATGAATACTATTTATACTGTTATAAACAATTACACTAAAATTGCTTAAAATTCCCAAAATTGACACTAACCATACTCCAATTCTGAGCCATAAGTCTTCTAGTAAATTTTCACAAGGTGTAAATGAATCTGGCAGTGGTAAACATTTTATTTTTCTGTAGCCCTCGAACATCTTGTATTCATTAAATTCAGATGTTGGTCTAACTGCTAGAATTGTGTAGTTTTTATTCATTAATTTTAAAAATTCCTCAGTGGGTTGATCAACTACATGACTTGTTGGTAAATCCAAAGAGTTTGTTTGTGGTTTGTTTTTAAGAAAAGGACAGCAATGATAAGAATAGTGAAGACGAAGCTCACGAATGTTTTTAAAAAGACTTGATTTTGGCAAATAATAAAGCTTTTGATTGTCATTTGCTATAAAAATTCTAATTGAATGATAAACTTTGCTGTATACAGGAATACTGAATAGGTCGTTTTTGCTCAAATCTAATTTTTGTAAATTTTCAATTGTATCAAAAGCATTTTCATGTATAAAACCCAAACGATTCCTGGACAAATTTAATTCTATTAATTTTTTCAAATAATAAAAATCCTCTTTGCCAATTGAAGTCAACAAATTTCCACTTAAGTTAAGGTCAATTAATTGAAAATCATGATTAAAAACTTCACTCAGACTTTTTATTTGATTATAAGACAAATCTAGTAGAGTCATGCTCAAACAATGATCAAATACATATTTTAGATCATCTAAATCATTGTAGGAAAAGTCAATTTTTTCAAGTGAATTCTTAAATTTACAAAACTCTGGATTTATAAACTTTAAATGACTACTATGTATTGTGATTTCTCTGATACTATTTGAGTAATAGAGATTAGGCAAAATTGTCAGCTGTGGAATGCTGTCTAATGTTAGATAGTTGAGATGTTCCATTGAATCAAAAGTATCGTACTTTATTCTCAATTGAATATTGTTCGAGTCAATGTATATAATTTTGATTAGTTTGCTAAATTTGACAAAATGAGATCGGTTCAATGTAGTGTTTTGCCATCGGCTCAATAATTCTCTCCGATCATGGTAGCTATAACATTTGATGGCAAAAAAAAACTCGCATTCACATATTTCACATATGTTTTTCTCTCTAATTTCAATTTCTTTCGAATAAACATTTGAATTTTTTCTAATCATATTCGATTGAATTGAGCTAAGATGCATCAAAAAGATTAAATAAATTATTCTTTTATTCATTTTTTAAAAAAATTGGAAAAAGTTTTTATCTAAAATTTTATCTAAAATATTTTGATTGTAAAAATATTAATTTTTTAATCAAAATTGAAAAATTAATAAAAGAAAAAAACAGCCAGTGTGATTGATTCCTAAATGTATACTTGAAAAAAAATTTAAGAAAAAAATAGACTAAGAAAATTTAGAACTATTGGGTTTAAAAATTTATTTATTTCAGTTTACTAAGGCGATGTAAAAAAAAGAAATAAGTGTCATTCAAAAAGAAAAAAATAAAAACAAATTTAATACTAATTTTTTTTCAGGATAAATGGAACCGTGGTCGACCTAAAAAATGCACAGTTTTCGTAGAGCTTAGAATTTGTTTGTAAAAAATTTTTAAATATTTTACTGCTTGCATAACAATTTTACAGTTTACATTTAATAAAGTTCAAAAAAAAAAATCATTTTTCCTTTTTGTGGTGTATTTTTGTTAAAATTTTAAAATTTTGTTTTGTGTTAAAATTTCACATTTTAAGAATCAAAATTTAAATACCATGTTCATAACTTATATTAAATAGCATCTCATGGAGGATTCATTTCAATATATGATTTAACAAACTTAAATGTTTTAAATAAATTAAGTACAAGTGCAATAAATATTTACACAATAGATGCATTTGATCGCTATTTTACAGTGTCGAAATGCAATATTAAAATTTGCCTAAACAAAATTCAAAGAATAGAAATTTGTATATATAAAAAATTAATTAAAAATTGAAAGTTAACTTTGAAAAAACTTTTGTAAAAAAATTTTTCTTTTTTAAAAATAATTTAATATCTTTCGTAATGTTATTAATGCAAACACATAAACACTGGTCTTTATTATTTATTTGATCATCAAGTTCAATTTGTAAAATTTCCACAAAAATAAACTTTTAGCAAATAAATTAAACGAACAATGTTTTCGTTATTTTTATTAAAATAATGCTATCGGAAAAAGAAAAATTTAAGTAGTCATCTTTTAAAAAAATTTAAATAGTTTTTTTTTTAATTATAGAAAATAAAGAATAAAATATAAAAGATTTTTTCTTGAATTTTTTTTCTTAATCTAGCATAACTTTGATTCTAGTAATTATTATAATTTACAGAAAGCTAACTAGTGTTGGCAATCAATTATCAATAATCGATTTAATAATCGACTAACTTTTATTCGATTAATTTATTTTAATAATAATAATAATAGTTAATATTCTACGGTCAAGTTTAGTTAATCGATTATTAAACCGACTAATTTTATTTAGTCGATTATTAAATGGACTTACTTTTTTTAGTTGAATATTAAATCGACTATATTGTTAAATTGATAATCAAATCGACTAATTTATATAGAAATGAATAGTTTAATTAGCTAAGATATAATTTTTTTATCAATAAAGTCTTTAAATAGATTTAAAATTCTTTAAAAAAAATTGAATCTATAATTTACATTTTTTAAAAAAAAATTTTAAATGTCAATTCAATTTTCAACTTTAAAAAATTAGTCGATTTTCGAATTTTCACAATCGATTGTAGTCGATTACCAACACTAGAGCTAACTCAGGTTTAGTGAAATACATGTATCTCAAGGGGGCCGACTTTAACATGAGAAGGATGGTCGTTAATGCGTGCACTAAAACCTAAGAATCAAAAGTTATCCCATGTATGATATCGCAAGGGTTTACGGTACAAAGGAATAAAACAAAATGTTGAAATTCTAAAAACTATTATCTTACATGTTAACAATATGTTGTTGAAATTTCAACATACATAGTTTTATTATTAAGAACATTCTAGTAAAATTCCACAAATTTAGAATAATTTAAATTTTGACCAATTTAGATATAGTCTATTTTGGAGAAATTTTGCACATCGTTAGCAGACTTGAATGACGCAACTTTGAATATTACACAATGCTGCATTAAATAAAAGTCTATTTTTTTATTTGTGCCAAATTTCACAAAACCTCTAGATGAACTAAAAGGCATAAAGTAAATTTAGTTCGAGGTAGCTGATAATCATCTTAAATTTTAGATCCTATTAATAGAAATAAATATTTTAATATGTCATAAAATACATAAAGGATTGATTTTTAATATTTTTAAAGTTTAAACTAAAATTAAAATTATAATCAATTAATCAAATGCCATCTTTACCAGCTATAATTAAAAAAATAATTTAATAATTTATATTTAATGTTGAATATTTTTGAATTGAAAATAATGCTTTAAAATATTTTAAAACATAGAATACAATGAGATCCTAAAAATTTAATAGACGTCTAAGAGATACATTTGGTCCTCAGGATACACTGACATGAGACATTGTAGAATGCTAACATAAACAAAAGAACAAATTCAGACCCAATAAACAATGCATTAATAACAATAAACTGCGATGGCTTTGGAACGTACTTAGAATGAAAAAAGAAGCATCAAAAAACTCCCTTCAATGGATACTTCAAGGCTCATCTTAATTGGAATATCATGAGCAGAAAAAAAGATACCAAACGTGCTAATTTATAACTTGATCGGTTATAGAAAGAGTAAAGGCAAAAGATACGTAAAAATAAAAATGGATCAGCATTTGCATATTAGTTAAAAAAAAACGTTAAAAAAAATTATCAACACTTGATTTTCATTTGATTTGATATATTTTAAAAGTGAAAATTATTTAGCCAAAAAAACAAGCATTTACAATTGATGCAAATATACTGAATGAAAAAGAATTTCTTCTTCTAGCTAAAAAGATTTAAAAAAAAACTTCAAAAATTCTAAATATTAAATTTAAATTTTTTAAAAATATATTTAATTCAACTATAAATAGAAATTCTTTGAATAAAAATTTAAAAAAAAAACATTTTTGCATTTTCTTAATAGAAAAAAAGATTCAAGCATGTCAGATATATTTGAAGATAACAAGCCTCGGAATCGCCTTTGGGATAAAATAAAAAAAGAACCAGCACCAATTATTGGTCTAGCAGGTTTAGCTGGAGTTGTAGGATATTCTCTCTTTCATTTTACTAAAAGAGACAAGGATTTGAAGACCAGTGTTTATGTGTATTGATTTAATTTGATTTAAATCATTTTCTTTTTTTTTAATTTTTTTTTAAGAATTCAGACAAGAGTTTTTGCTCAGGGAATGGTTGTTGGAGCTTTAACATTGGGTCTCCTCTATCATATGTACCATACTTACAATGAAACGAAAGTTGTTCCACAGCTTCCACCAACAGTTGCAATTATTGAACCTAAAGATATTAAAGAAATCAAAAAATAGAAATTAAGGCTTTTTAAAAAAATAAAATATATCAAAAATTGCTAATAAAATTGTACTACTTATTTCACAGAATTTTTTTATTTTAGGAATAAAATAAAACTAAATATTTTTTAAATAATTTTGATTATATCGATTTTCAGTCAAATTAAATTGACGTAAATTAAACTTTTCTAATTTAATCACCTCGGTATTCTAAATTAAAAAAATAAAATTTTATAAAAGACAGAAATTTTAATCTAAAAAATAAATAAAGCAGAAATTTAAGCAAGATAAAAACAAAACAGAATAATTATTTAATTAAAAAAAAAAACATTAAATTCCATTTAATTTTCCTTTTTCAATAAATTTAACCCGAAATGCACTCAATTTTGTTCTGATTTACCTAGAATATTTTTTCGAGGAAAAATCTAAATTAAATTTTGCTTGTAAATGATTTTAGATTACCTGATAGGCGAAGAATATAAAAATAAATTTAAATTTATCTTTTAATTGTTTAATATTTATAATTTTTATTTATTTTAAAAATTGTTTAGGTTCAAATTAATTAATCTATATAAATTATCGAAAAAAAATTTTGCTATCAAAAAAAAAATTACAAAACGAATCAAATTTAACTAAAAACTTAAATTTAATCATTAAAATTGGAAAAAAAAAACAAATAATGGTCGATTCTTAATTTAAAAAAAAACTGAATTAGTCTTGATAAAAGTTAATTTTTCAAGACTTCTCGGATTTAGTCTGTTTCTTAGATCATCTTGAATCAGTCCTGGAATACAAAATAAACTTTCAACAGGAACTGAAGTTGGAGCAATCGCAAATAGTTCTAGTGCAAGCGAATTTAAAAATGGAAATATTTGGCAATATTTAAAAAAAAAAATCAATAGGATTATTTAGTCCATTTTCATCTCCTTCTGTGTGAACATGTGTAAAATTTACAAATTTTTCAAATTCATCTGTTAACTCTGCTTCAGATTCTGACATTAAACTAGTTTTGTTAACTTTTAATTTATTCAGCAAACATCTTTTTCTTAAAGCTTTTCTTGCAGAGGTTGATACTGGTGTTGTCGTACATAAATTTGATGGATCAGTTAAATGTTGTGTTGAACTGGAAAGTGAACCTGAAATAGGTGTTTAATCTGAGTTCTGTAACTGAACTGAACTTGAATGTGATTGAATAGGATTAGGCATAGAAAGACCATTGGTAGTTGATGTGGTGTAGATAATTTGATCAGTGTTTTTGTACACTTGTATTTTTAGACGATTTTTATTTTTTTCATGGTAACTAATCATGTAGCTTTTTGCAGCTTTCAACTTATCTGATCGGTTTCAATTCTAATAAATTCAAATATTTTATAATCAAAGTCTAAGTAAGTTTTAGCTTTAAAAAAGTCATTTTCAAATGCATAATTAAATCTTTTTTTTAACGAAGCTAACAAAACATCTCGTAGACCACTAACATCACCATCTACAATTCGAACGTTCAAAAATTCTGAATTTACCAAATTGTAAATAGCTGGATATAAATGAGAAATGACATGATATTTTCGAGCACTTAAAACTGTTGTTAAATCACTTAAAGGATCTAATAAGCTGCATAATTCATTTAGTATTTCAAATTCAGTTTTTGATGGAACATTAGGTGCTATTGTTTTATTATCCGGATCAAGTGACATGAAGCTTTATCTGGAAAAGTTTGAAGTATTCCTTGAATTAATTTGAATAGAAATTTTATTATTAATATGCTTTAAAAAATAAGGTGAATTATTACATATAAAAATGGATAAAATTAATTCAGTGTGATTGAAATGGTAGATAATACCAAAAGAAAACAAAAAAACTAAGGGTGGCCAGCAGAAGTAGTACTTTTTTACCAATATTAAAAAAAAATTTCTACAAAATTCAAATAACTTTTATAAAATTTTAGATGTGGAATGGGAAAAATTTGCTTGACATACATCTTCATGGAATAAGTATTTAACTTCTTTAATGGAGATTCTTTTTTTCTGAAGAAAGAGCAAATGGTATTATTATTTTTGGGGACCTAATTTTCAAGTCAAAAAGGCTTCCACTTGAGTTAGAAAGATTTGAGATTTTGAAAAGTATGTAATTTAAAAAAAAATAACAAATCTAAATAGTTTATATTTAGAATGTGCAATAGCAAGAGCTAAACCTTCTCTTGACAAGTTCGAGCAAACCTGGAAAGAATTTCTAACAATGGCTAAAAGAAAATGTTGGGACACAAAAATCAGAAAAAAATAATGTTTTTAAAAAAAAATTTTAAAGTTAAATTAATTAAATTAAATATTTTCATAAATTTTAATTAACTAATATTTTTTCCGTGTATTTTTTTTTCAATTAAAATTGCATCAAAATTAATCGCAATTTTGTTTTAAATTTTCTAAATAATTAGCATTCATTTTTTTTTCAAAAATGAAGAGTTATCTAAGAGAAAAACGTAGATAATTTCGAAAGAAAATTCTCACGATCTTTGATTTTTTTCGTTATTTTTCTAAACAAGATCTTTTAAGAGTCTCTTTCAATTTTTTTTCATGAATAAAGATCATATGTTTCTAAACGGTTATTTATTTGCTAAAAGCTGTTCGCTTCAAGCTTTACATTTAAAAGTTTTGAGATAGAAATATAATAACTCTTGGCTAATTTTTAAATTGCTTCTTTTGAAAACACAGATCATAAGAAATCTTGCGTGTAAGGTGGTAAAATTTAATTCAAGAAAAGAAATACTTCAAGAGAGAAATTTGGATCTGTGGACTCTTTAATTAGTTGTGTTTTTTAAACCTGATGTTCATGTTATATTAAAAAAAGCTTATGACCTAAAAGGACATTTTGAACCTGAAAATCTAACTTTGATTTTTCATTTTTAAATTATGTCCTCTTTGGGTACTAGGGGCCGAAAGTTGACCAATTCAAAAAAATTAATAATATTCAAATTCATATAACTAATGAATACAAAAGCTTGATATAATAATCGACCCCTCTATTGATAGTTGAGACTTTAAGCTACAATAGTATAATATAGTCATAGTTATTATAATTATTTTTGGCCAAGTAATACACAATAATAAGAAAAATCGATTTTTTTAGTATTCAAAGTTGAGTTTTGATTCCTTCCCTTAATTTTTACAATATGTTTAGATGCTGCAAGATTAAAATTAGGTAAAAATAATTAAAATACGATTATTCTCTAGATTTAAATAAACTAAAATAAAATTTTTGAAAGAAAATGCTAAATTTGTTTAATTCTAACTTTTAACTCAAGTAGATTTTTCGTTTTTAGATTGTCAGTTTGTAAAGTTTTTGATGCACTTTCAGAATCGTGGTCGATCTTATTGTAAAAATTAAAGGAATGAATCAAAACTCAACTTTGAATTCTAAAAAAGTCGATTTTTCTTATTATTGTGTATTACTTGGCCAAAAATAATTATACCTAAAGAGGACATAATTTAAAAATTAAAAATCAAGTGCACTATAATGTATTTTTGGTCGTAGAATTCAAATATCATAATGGTTTTTTAAAAAAATAAAAAATCAAAGTTAGATTTTCAGGTTCAAAATTTCCTTTACAATAAATTATTTTTTTCTGTGTGAACTGAACTGAAGTGAACTAAAGCTTAAATTCAAAAATAAATTTTAAATGGTAAAAAAATTACTTTATTTTAATGGGAAAAAAAAATATTTACAAAATTAAAAAAAAAAAATTCAAAAATAAAATATTAGTGTAAGAATATTTTTCTCTGTTTGATTATTTGTTAAATTGATCTATTCTAATCAGCTATTTTATTTTCTTTTAAAAACGGCACTCGATATCACTCGATATGTGATTGACAATTGCATATTTTAATATATATATATTTTTTTTTTTATTTATTGAAATTGTAGTATGCATATAAGGCTAGTTGATCGATTGAGCTAAGTCTCAGTTTCAAAGTATTTAGACGACCTTTCATTTGTTTCGTCTTGATCATTCAAATTATCATCTTCATTTAAATCACATATTTTTCCATCTTTTCTCTGAGATTTTTCCTCTTCATTTTCTAAACTATCATTATTGGACAGACTGTTTGGATCGTGAGAAACAGCCCGTAAGATACGCACTGCTCCGGGCTCAGTTTTCTTCAGTTTCCGGCCCAGATTGTTGGGCTTGATAACTCTAGGTCTGATGGGCGCTGACTTATAACTTATATTAGCTATTGTATTACGTTTCGATTTAAGATAATTAAACTGTGGCCTATTTTCGTGCTCATCTTCATCCTGACTGCTGGGATCCTCGTCAGGCTTAGAGAAGGCCGAGTTGTCGCTAACATCTCTTTTGTATTCCAATGACTCGTCGTCGTTCAAGTCTTCTTCGTCAGACCGGTTAAACTTGCGCTGCTTGCGATAATATTTCCACAATTCTTGTATCAATTCGGTGCACACAAAATCACTTGTGTTCGATGACAAAATTCTGAGTATAAACAGGCCATCGGACTCCAAATAGTCGTGGACAAAGTGCTGAATTAGGTCTCTCTCGAACTCGTGCAGTTCGAGATCGGGCATTTGTTCAAAATTAAGGGTATTTTTTTGTTTCCATAGCAACGCTTGACGCATTATTTCTATGCGTCGCGTAATATAGCGCAGTCTTTTGGACGGCAAAAAACGGTATGTCCAAACGCACAGGCTGTAAATGTTTACCATGAGAACAATTCCATACCAGAACCAAATGAATGTGAAAATTTGCTGATTGAAAAGATTTATGGGCAAAACGCACTGGACCGTGTACCGATGGCTCACTTTTGGATTGCCTACCTCGCGTATCCTAAAGTCGCACATGCTTATTTTGGGAAATATGCGCGAGCCAGTGTCCCAGCCTTTGCCATTGATTATTTTGTCCAAAAGCTCGAAGCCGAATTTGTGAAACTCGTGGCCTAGGAGCAAATTTAGAACGAACAATTGACAAATGCAGTTGGCTATAAAGGCCAATTTAATGAACAAATAGAGCACCATTAAATAGTTTCCGAGAAATTTTCCGCTTATGCAACAAACGACTGATATTAGACGTTTGATGAAAATTGATCGGCGCGTTTCTTTGCGGCGACGCGGATCGTCTACGTATTGATCGACGGCTGTTAGCATATATGTCATGTACTTTTGCCGATTTTCGTACTTATCCACTGATTTGTAGTTCGATGCTGCTTCGACTATGTCGCGTATGTCTATTCCTGAGCGACGTGACAGTGCTCGCCATGCAATGTGTGGAATGTAAAAAAAAAATGCCTGAGACAACAAGATAAACGGCACCCATTGATAGTACTTTAACTCGAAACTTTTGCGTATTTGTTCGGCTTCGGGAAGCTTCTGATCCAACGATATGTAGTATGTATTCGATACCCAACAAATGTCGTTTATATATTCTTCGTAATTTCCTTTTCAACAACACATTTTTATTAAATTTATAATTTAAAAATTAATTTTGAAAAAAAATAATTAAATTCTATGTTTAAGCTATATTCTATTTAAATGCTTTATTAATCAACAAAATTGGTTATGCTAACAGAAAAAAAATCAGAAGCTTTATTTTTATTTTTTATTTTTGAATTTATATTTTTTAAATTTTTCATAGTTGTAGTATTAGGAGTCAATTTTAGAGTTACTAAACAGGGTACTGCCCTTATCATAGTCGATTGATTAACACTTCATTTATTAAATTCATTTAAAAAAAAAAATTATTAATGTTAGAAATTTATAAATTTAAAAACGCGTATAATATATTTTAATAACTAAAATATGTAATCAAAAAACTTAAATACTTAATTTGGAACAAAATTAAAAAATTTTATTTTATTTTTGTAATTAATGTCAATTATGTTTATTTTGCCACTTTTCCAATTTATTATTACATAATTGATTGAAAGGAACTATTATACAACAAAAAAAAAACGAAAATTAAATATTAATTAATCTGATAATGTTCAATAAAAATTTACTCTTTTTATCTTTCTTGATTTTTTTTATCAAGTTAACTGTTCACCATTTTTATATCAATGTAACCTTATCCCTTAAATTCCATTTATATAAAAATACCCCAAAACATTTCTCACGATCAGTTTTTTGAATCTAATTCAAAGATAAGAACTAAAGGAAAAGGTAAAACTTATTTTCCTATTTCACAGGTAATAACTGGTAATAACTGTATTTCTGTAGTTTTCTTTCTTTGGAGAATGCTAAAAAGTGCCAAGATCGATCTTTTAGATTTTAGTCAGACCCTAGCAACTTGGCCCTTAGAGCTATCTTTTTTTCTATTCTTTATCTTATATTTAGTATTTTAATGAGATTCTTAACTGATGATAATAATTCTTTAAATCATGTCAATCTTAATTGGGATTAATTGGGACAAATTCTCGTTTATCTTAGATCATATTGGGCTACCTTCTCCTTAATTTTGTTCAATAGTGACAAATTCCCTTCATTTCGGTTCGATTCGGACGAACTCTTCTTAATTCAATTCGATTTAGGCTTATTCGCAAAAAAAAAGTAGGGTTAAAGTTATTGAAAAATTACCGAAAAATAAGCACTGAAGACCAACCGGTTCAAAAAACAAAAAATAATAAATTAAGTATTTTTGTATATAAAAAATATATTTTGGTTATATTTTTATTTTTTTGTTCTAATTAGTTAATTTGTGTTATTTTTTTCTAAGAAATAACATTAGATAAAAAAATTTGTTCCAAATTTAGTATTATAGTTTTTTATTTGCATAAAAAAAACACAGGTAACAATTATATTCCATTTAAAAATTGAATAGAATTATTGATTTAATTTCACATCAAGGTATTTAATAGTGATGATGGTTAACCAGCGTTTGAAATATGTTTAGCCAATTTTTGGTCGATTTAATTTTGATTAGCCTATTTTTGGTTCTTTACATAATCAATCATTATTAGGGATAGTGTCGGAGAGAGAACGCACACTTGCCTGACTCCTGTACACACTTTGAAGCTCTCGAAATTCTCTTAGAAGAGTTTTATCAAGTTAACTATTTTCTGTGGTAAGCCATATGATCTAAGTATGGCCCACTCTGTGTATACTATCAAAGGCTTTCTTGAAGTCAATGAAGTTAAAATACAGGGGGCTGTTCCATTCAAGGCTTTGCTCTATGATGTTCCTAAGTGCAAATATCTGGTCAATTCATCCTCTCCCTCATCTTAATCCTGCTTGTTCTTCTCTGAGTGTAACATTCAAAGAGTTTCTGATTCTTTCCAGAATTATGAGAACTTGCTTGCTACCAATATTAAATGTTCTGGTGTTAATATCTAGTACAGAAAAACATATGCATATGAAGACAGAAGATCTGGCGAACAACGCTAAACCAACTGGACTCGAAATAAATGTGGCCTAAACAAAAGTTATGTGCATTAACACTAAATTGGACACCCCGATCACCATTGATGATTCACAAGTCGAGTGTGTAAACGAATTTACATACTTAGGAAGCACCATTAGTACAGCAATGGGAGCACAAAGAGACATTAAGAAAAGACTTGCTAAAGCAAAGATTACCTTTGCTAGACTCCGACCAGCATGGGAATCAACCAGCTATAGTAAGGAAACAAAACTCAAACTGTACAGTTCTGTAGTAAAAGCAACACTGATGTACGGAAGTGAATGTTGGGGAATGTGTGAAATTGATAAAAGAAGTCTGAATACCTTCCATACTGGAAGCCTGCGAAGGATTCTGGGGATACACTGGCCTGAGACATTGTCAAATGCTGAATTATACAAAAGAACAAATTCAGAGCCATTAAGTCAATGCATTAAGAACAAGAGATTGCGATGGCTTGGACATATACTTAGAATGAAAGAAAAAAGGAATAAATCCTAAACCCATGAAAGAGTAAATTTTATTTTGTTCAAAAATTAACATAAAAATCTATTCTAAATTTTGATCTCTAATTTAAAAAATTACAAAATTTGTTTAAATAAATTGAAGTTATGTCAAAATTTGGTCGACCAAAATAGTCGACTTTGGCTAACCAGCTAACCAAGCTTAACCAACATCACTTGTATTTATGTTAAATAATTCAAATTTTTAAACCAAATCTATACAAATTAAATTTTTGTAATTGAAAATTTCAACATTGATCTTTAGATCAAAAAAGAATTAGTTAATCTTGAATAGAAATATTAAAATACTGGCAACAAATATTAAAATACCTAAGGTTTCATCTAATCTCCATACAAAATCAATACTTATTTCATCTTGTAGTCCTGTAACTCGATTACAAAATGCTGGATGATGTCTGGTTAAATATCTATCATTCCTTATACATATTTTTATTAGTTTTATTAAATTTCTCAACATCCTTGTACATCTTAGGCCAATATTATCTTTCGGAAAGCTTTTGGTAAGTTGTGTTAATCCCGGAATGAACTGCTGCTGAATGAGCTTGATTTATTAACTCATGTCTACATTGTCCCCCTTGGGATGCGTGCATTAAAATGAAGATTTCATGTTTTGACGCGACGTTAAAATTCAAAAAACTTGAAATTAATGCTGGGTCAAATACCGAAAATGCGGACTTGATCCCGCATTAAAAACTGAAAATTATTAAGTAAATTTGAGTTATGGTCCAGGTTTAATAATTAGGTTTACAAAAAAACTAAAAAATTAAATAAAATAATTAAAAATATTTTTTAATTGTCTCTAATTTAATTCATAATTTTCAGTGTGGGTTTGCATCCCTAGGGGCCGATTTAACATGGAAAGGATGGTCGCATATGCGTGCACTAAAACCTAAGAATCAAAAGTTTTCCCATGCATGATATTTCAAGGGTTTACGGAATTTTAATCTTAAAAAAATGCAAATAAAAATTTATTAAAAAATAACCTATTTTTACGATCATGAACATATTTTTTAATTATTTGAATTGAACTTAGCAACACACTCAATAAAAATTTACTTCTTATTCCATCTTTTTTAATTCAGTTTCCTCATGGCGTCTTATAAATCTTTTTCATCTATTTTAAATCATTTGAAAGATACTTTGAGGAAAGTCATAAAAAAATTTATAAAATCATAGTTTTGATATTAGTTGTTCAAAAAAAAAAATTTCAAATAATTTTCTTTTTTAAATATGTTATATTTTGTTTTTTTTTTTGTGGCTAATCTTTTTAAACAATAATTTTATGTTTTTTATGAATTAAATTTATTTTTCATTTCTTTTAAAGTTTAATTTTTAAAATAAGAAACAATGATGAGTGAAAAAATGAAATTTCACAAAGAAACGACTCTAAATTTGAGGAAGCTTTTTAGATTTTTTTCAGATATTGCTATTTTTAATCTATGCCACATCGATGTTTATTTTAATTTTTATCATCTAATTGATAATATCAAATGATCATATGATTTGCATGAATTTTTCTAAAGATTGTCAAAAATAATCATCAAAACTCATATGATTTGATTATGTTAACTGATAAAATGTAAACTCAATAATAATTTACAGCAAAAAATTTTGAGTCAAATAAACAAATAAATGTTAAAGTAAAATTTTTAAAAATTTTTCGAATCATTTTCTAAGGAATAAAAAATAAGTAAAAATAATTTGTATATATCGATAAGATTTTAATTAAATTAGAATTTTTGATATAATTATTAATAGTGAAAGGAAATACTGAGTTTTCGTTCCAACGGGTAAAAACATCTGCTTTAATTATTTTCTATTTATAGATTAATGAGTTTTGCACAATAGGAAAATTTATGGCTGAATTAAATGAAGAGAGAATTTATTTTAATCAAAAAAAATCAAATTTTTTTTAACTTTCTAGAATAAACTAATAGTTCTAAAAATAAAATAAAAATAAAAATTTTCTTCAAGCATCTTTATAGAAAAAAAATTATCCGAAATAAATAATGAGAAAAAAATCATTATGAATATTCACAAATTGGATTTAATAAAAATCCAATGGCACAGTCTGTCATTAGTTTTAATTTTTCTCCTAACTCTAGGGAATTGTCAGCAAAAATTAATCTATAAATTAGTCTTCATATTTACTCAGACTTGTTTACTTTTTTTTTCTGATAATTAATTAATTAATTTCTATATGAAAACCATTTTATATTAATCAATTTAATAAGTTGCTTTTCAAAATTTAAATGTCGTTTAATCTACAATAAAAATTATCCTAATTTTGAACAAAATCTCTTGACTATTTTATCTGAAATTGAAACTCTAATTTTTTTTTAATTAAATTCAATTAAAACTCATATTTAAATTCTCACGCAAAAAATCCTATTTTTACATCATAATTAAAATCATAAATAAAAATTTTGCCTAATTACAAATGATCTAATTAAAAATTGACAATACTAATTGATGACAAATTATGTAATAAAAATTTTGGAAAACATAATTTAAAAAAAATTTCAGCAGAAATTTAAATTGAACTAATTTAACCTACTTGTAAAATAAGCAGGTATCCAACAATGAATTTGTTTTGTTCCAAATTGTCGATTAGTAACAATTATAGCGAAAATAACTAAAACAGCAACAGTGTATTTGTAGTTGATGCGGTCGGCGAAATCGTCATCGTGCCGCTCGACGCCGAACACAAGAATAGGAAAACGTGTTACCACGCTCAAAATGTCCATACTAAACTAGAATAAAAAAATTCTCCTTTTTTTTCTTTGTTATTTCGTTGTAAACAAATTTGAGAGTTGTCTAAATCTATTTTGCTTTATCTCCTAAATACACTGCATCAAGTGATCATTGTTTTTCATGACTCTAGTTATACCATTGATCCATTTATTCAGGTGCTTAAAATTTATCTAAATAAATAAATGAAATATTAAAAACTAAAAAAAAAGCTGATCAAACTTGAAAGACAAATATTGTATAGACATAAAACAGTTTTTGGACAAATATTTAGAATTGCTTATCGATTTTGTTTCTCTAGTTAAATAGTCAATGATAAGCTTGAAAAATTGGGCTCTTGGGAAAGCACGGACCATTAGGCAGTGAAAGTTCGTTTCCCAACTATCAATGACTCAATTCATGCATTTGAAATTGTCTTAATGAAAAAGCACTGTCTAGGGCTTCAAAGAACAAAAATAAAGCTCACTTATTTCAAAAAGCGAGCATTTCTGCAGACAAAATAAACTTCGAAAATGAGTGAGCTTTATTTTTGTTTAGACTCTAGGCCAACACTCTGAAGAATTGTGTTCCGATTTTTAAAAGTATTGGTTAGAACGAGCATGATGGAACAATAAGCAATCTAATATAGGTATATTTAACAATTTCCTCTTTTAACTTGAATAAAGTAGAAATAGAAACATAAAAGAAGTAGAAAAACAAATTTTTTCATCATCATCTTCATCAAAAAAAAAATAAAAATAAAAAAAATTTAAGAATCAATAATAATTAAGCATCAATAATTTATTAATATATGGTATGAATTATATTTTCATACTACGTATTGGATTCTGTATTTTTTGTTTTCAAATTTAAAATCGTTAAAATATCTGAAATGAAATCAGCATTGGGGAGTTGAAATAAATTATGATTATAAATTAAAATATAAAGAAGATAATATTGATGGAGTTTTGAAGCTTTGAAGAGAAAAAAATTAGTATAAAAAAAAAACTTTGGCCCTATAAACTAGATAATTATTGTCTGCAAGTGATGGACTTAGCGCGCAATCGATTTATCACAATCAATTGCCTAGACCGTTTGCAAAAGAACGTCTGACTCTTTTTATTTTTTACTAGTTTGGTTTCTTGTTCTAAACTTTCTATTTGTAAAAAATCAATAATTCAAATTGTAGCAGCATTAATAAAAAACTACTACGATAATGATGTCTATTAACAAAATTTAATAAAGGAAATTAAATTTTTTCTCCGATTTCTAGCTGATTATAAATACTTGAATTTCTTAAACAAAAATATTTGAAGTGTTTGTGAATTAAAAAAAGTCGAGCCTACCAGGACTCGAACCTGGAATCTTCTGATTCGAAGTCAGACGCGTTATCCATTACGCTACAGGCCCGCTCTCCACAAGCTTAAGCTTTTTCACCTTTGAAATATAAACTCTAAATCAGCCAGGATTCTATTAGTTTTAGATTTAAGAATTTTTTTTGTTTTGTTGATTGTTTCTTTGAAAAGTAATGAAAATTAACTTTAAAAAAATATATTCAAAATGAAACTAAATGGTTTTTTTAAACCAAATTTTAGTGAAAACTTTTATTTGTTTTTTTAAAAATCGGCATAGAAAAATTTTCCGTTTGCTTAACAAAAAAAAGAGGCTTATTTTTTTTTTCAAAAATGATTTATGTAAATAATAATTTTATTTTTTAATTGGTATTCAATTAATAACAATTGATTGCCTTAATATACCTTAAAGAAATGTCATACTAACCCAGTTTGGAATACACAATGCAATTATCTGGGAATAATTTTTTTTTAAACAGAAATTTATTCCTATAAGAATTAGGATTAATCATGCAGATTAATTTTAGATTTAATACATTTAAGCATACGTTGTATGATAAATCTATCATTTAATATTTATTTTGTTTTGAAAATTTTTCAAATTTAAAAAAAAAAAAATTCCTTAATTTACAATTAAAAATTTATTGTAAAACACTAGAAATTGAATTATGTCTAAATCTATAGCACTTGGTTTAAATTTTAAATTTATAACGATTAAATTAATTTACTTATTTAAAAAATCTTGATTAAATTTTTAATTAGACTTTTTTGTGTCGAATTTTAAGCATAAATAATTGCTCAGAATTAATTTTTGTTTAAAAACACTGCTCGAAATGAAATAAAATTTTTCTAATTCAATTAGTAAATAAAATATTTTTTCTACTCAATAAGTAGATTTAAATTTATTCATTTACCTCTCACAATCTTAAATCATTTTTGTAAAAAAATAAAAAAAAATGAATTCTTATTTAAAATGATTGATAATGCAAAGTTTTGTCTGCCAAAGCCTATTTAACCGCTTATAAACTGAATTAATTTGCATCTTCATTAATCATTTGCTTTTATTTGAACGAACTTTTTATTTCAAAATTACAAGAGCTCTTCAAAGTGATGACTTTTTAAAATATTATAAAGACCTTCAACAAAATTTACAATAACTTTTTTATGATTTAATGAATAAATAATTTTAATCGATTTTGGCAAGGTGTCATGCTTTTTTAGTTTAAAAACTTAGTCTGATGAAGGAAAAACTTTAATCCAAAAAAAAAACTAAAACAAAGAATAAAGAGTGCTAATTGTTTTTAAAGCCTTTTTGACGAGATAAGAAAATATATTTTGTTATCAGCCTTATTATCAGGTTCATTTTATTTTCTGTTAATTTATTTGCATTATACTTCTGGAAATAAAGTATGGTGAAATTTGATCAACTGAATGAAATAATAGTATCTTTTTTTCTAATTACTTAGAAAGCATGTTTTTTCCATTTTAAAGTAAATTATATTCTGAAATAAAACACCATTAGTTGTAGTTGCATTTGTTGAAAATCTTTTGCCAACGCTTTAATGAAATTGAAATCAACTAATTTTGATTATTATTTGAACACATGCAAAGCAATTATTTTATGGTTTGAAAAAATAAGTGAGGTAAATAATATGAAATTAGTTAATTATAGAGAGATTAACTTTAACGATTGAAATAAGTGAATCATGATATTCGAATTTTAGTCTAATTTATTTATTTTTCAATCAATTGACATGATAAAATGACTTGAAAAAGAACAAATTTTTTTAAAAAATATATACGCATTAATAAAATAATAAAAAATAAAAATCATAACAGTTTTTTTAAAAAATTGCCAAAATCGAAATTGAAAAATATTTTTGTTTGCTTCAGGTATTGTCTGTGAATAATTTGCAAAAATTGATTAATAACAAAAAAATTATAAGATCAAATAATATTAATAGCAAGAATAAATTTGAACATAGAATGATACTTTTTTTAATCGAAAAAAATGTTGGGTAGTTTAGATTTATGTTGTGGTTTCAATCACAACTACCTTCAAAAACAGTCAAATCATGTTGTTTAAATTTCTGAACTAAGCATGTATATTTCGTTCACACAATTTTTCTCCTACAAATAAATTGACACCATTTGTTAAATAAACTTGACCCGAAGGCTCAACAACAAACAACTTTTTAATTGTTAAGCCCCAAAACCTGAATTAGGTAACCAACTTGAGGTAAAGACTCAATGGTTAAAATAAATTTTTGCAAGCCTTTAAAAGAATAATAGAAAATTGTTAATTAATTACTATTCCTAGTTCCTAGTATCAGCCAAAAAAAAATTTAGCTAGAAACTCTAGATAATAAGACTTTAAAACGACTTTTTTTTTCAGTTTTCCACAAGAAAAAACTTTAATAAAGAGAAGAAAATTCCTCAAATTTATCAAATAGGTTTAAGTAATTAATTTTTAAATTCAAATATCAATTAAAAAAAAGATTTTTTCCTTAAAATAGCATCAATTTCATAAATTCATTCAACTTTAAGTTTACATAATGAATTTTTAATTCTTTAACATAAATTAATATTAATTGTAAATTTCTTTTCTAACATTTTAAAATTTAAACGCTAAACTCAATCTAATTTAATTTTTTTGTTATTTTGCAACATTGTACAACATCAAAAATCAATCATGTGGCTGAAAGGAAGGACAAAGTCTCCATTCCAACCGGCCAAGGCTTCGCCTAAACTATTTTTAAAATAAATAAATAAAAAAAAAAGATGTAATTAATAATAATCCTTTCTTTCTTCCTTTTAAGACTTATCTTTTATCCTTATTAAATTCAATCAAGTACCTATATTTTTTTAAAAAAAATTTCAGCTTCTTCTAGGAATATTTCACGATTTACGGCTGTTGCTGATAAGCTTTTTTTCGAATAATAACAAAATACCAAAATTTAAAAGTTTGATTTTCATTTAACACTAGAAGCACCAAGCATTTTTTCACATTTTTTTAATTCCAAAATATTTATAAAAAAAATCTATGATAACTTAATAAAATAAAGTAATCAAATATAATCAAAAGATTCGAAACACCTCTAGACGCTTTTAACAGTCTTACAAATTGTGCATAACATAATTTTCAACCCTTAACAACCAGAATATACATATATTTATATTTTATTTATTCGACCAACTCGAACTTCTTCCTTTTTTAAATTTTTTTTCTTTTTATCAATTGGGTTTAAACGAAGGCGTAATCCATTCGGACGAACCTAGGGTCCGCCCTAAAGTATATTTTTAATAAATAAAAAATACTAAATAATAAAGTAATATTATTTTTTTAAGAAAATTTTAAATTCTACATAAATCAAAAAAGATAGTTTCATTTGAAGAATCTATTCAAAAGATACGAGGATTTAAAATTTTTTCAAAAGAGTCAAACTGACTCCTTCTAGAGTTAATAAGATATTTTAGAATCAAATAAACAAAGAGTTAGACATATCGCTTTTCAGAACATCAATTCTGTTTTTTTTAATATATAATATGATCTAAGTAAAAGAATTACAAAAAATATCCAGCTTTCTAAAAAAAGAAAGTTTTTATGACTCAAAATAATAAAATCATGATACACCGATTTTGACTTAAAAATACCAGTTTCTTGTTTAATTTAAATTAAATGAATTATTAATTTTTTTTTTGATATCATGAAAAAATAATATTCCTATATAAATTTCAAATTTTCATTGCAAAAAATTGAATGGTCATAGTATTTTATTGTATATTTTGGACATTCATAAATCAAATTTAAAAAAAATGCTTCTTAAATGGAAGAAAAGCATCCCTTTTAATAAAGTAGCAAACAAATGTGAAGCAAGACAAAATCCAAAAATATGAGCCTTTTTCAATGATTATTATTCTTTATCAAGCATTTTTTTATTTCACATTTTTATCATATCAAAAATTGAAATTTTTTTAAAGTAAATAAATTTCAAAATGTCATTTATTAATTTTAGTCATATTTTAAATTTTCATTTGAATAAAATTAAAAGTTTTATACATTATTTCAACATTATGTTAAACGCTTAGTTCTAAATTATTAAGATTATCTATTTAAAAATTTTCTATAGGTAATTTGTAGAAAATATTCTAAAGCAATTAGTTTTAAAGCATTTGTTATTTTTTTGGAAGAAGAAATTTTAAATCTAGTTAGGAAGTTTTGGCATCATTAGTAAAAATTTTGTTTGCAATTTTATGCTTTCAATAAAAGTTCTAAATATTCTATTGATTGAAACAAACAGCTTAATTAATTTAGACCAAAATTTCTTTCTTAAATAAATTGTGATCAAACCTGATTTTTAAAATGCTTTTATTGCGAAGGAAATTTTTTAACTCAAAAAAAATAAAAATATCATTCAAAACATAAAATTTGATCGCATTTTTTTTTAAATAATAAAAATATCAAGACAAGCCTTTAAATTTATCGGTTTTCTTTTATCAAGTCTTTCTTTTTAGGGAAATTAGTCTCATATAAATTAAAAGGTCTTTATCCCCCACCCATTTTTAAATGTGATGAAATACACGCTTAGGTGTGCTTTATAAAAAATTAAATTTTATTCAAAACTATTTTATGTTAAAATTTTGTCTCTAATTGCTCTTTTAAATGAGTGCTTACTTATACTTTTATTTATTTATTTCAATGAGGGTCATGTGGGCAATGAAAAAAAAATTCTTAAAAGAAAATTAAATTTTATAAGTAAGAAAAATTTTTTTCACTATTAATTTTATTCTGTTTTATGTGCGTCTTTTACTCATTATTCATTTTAAGTTTTTATTTGACCCGTTTTCTTAATTAAATATAGAATTTTTGTGACCTTATCGAATGATCAAATAATTTTTTCTTCAAGATTAACATAATTTTAATAATTTGATTTTTAATTAAAAATCCGCTATTAAGCAATTTCAAAAAAAAATCAAAATGTTTGCTTTAATTGAAAATAGGTCCAAAAGATTTTATAATCGATATAGGAAAAATAATAGACTAGTAATTTGACCTAGTATTGATATTTATTTAAAACAAACAAATTTATTTTTGATATATGTCTTTTTTAAATAAAAACAAAAGTTGCAACTAATAAATAATCTGATTGATAGATAAACAGAAAAAAAAATAAATGCCTTTTACTCAAATATTGATTAAGAAAACCTTTAATCAAAAACTCACCAGGCATCGCTATCAAAAAGAAATTTACTCTTACTAAGTAATGAATATCTACTTAGTTTCGTATGGTCAAAATGTTTCATCAATAAATAAAAAAAGCTAGCATTATTTTTAAGTACATTTAACACACTTGACATTGAGAGGCGTCGTTTTGCCACATTAATTTTTATTTACTATCTTCAAAATTAAAATAAATGTTTATAAAAAATTTAATTCTTTCACCTTAAAGACATTTAGGTCACATGACTTGATCTTTTTTTTAAAAATTTCCTTTTATGAAATTAAATCTGGTCAAGATTCAAACAAAAAAAAATCATATATACTAAAAAATCTCATCAAGCTTTCTAAATAACATATTTTTTTTAGTTTTATTCAAATTTATTTAGTGAAAAATTAGGTTACATTTAAATAGTAAAAAAAAAAATAACAATCTAGAAAAAATGTCCGATGAGGTGGATTTTTAATAATTTAAATTTCATCTGTTAAATTTGTTTCCTTTCAAGAGTGATAGCGAAAGAGTACTAAAAAACGAGATGTTCGAAGACGATGGTCTGTCACTAGACCAAATAGACGAGCTTTTTGAGACTTTTACTTTGTTCGACAAAGACTATAATGGAGCTCTGAGTGCAAAAGAGTTGACAGTGGTCATGCATTCAATAAATATGCACCCGACAGCAGATGAGGCACGTGACATGATAATGGAAGGCGAAACATGCGACGACAAGCTCATAGACTTTCCCGAATTTGTGTCCATTCTGGCCAGAAGTGCCATGAGCTCGCAAAGTCGCCAAGAATCACACCGGAAGCAGCTCGTCTCAGGCTCAAATTTTGCTTTTGAATCGCTTGCCGACGAATCCGGGTTTATAACAAGCAAATCACTTAGTCGCGCTCTTAACAAAGTAAATGAGAAAATAGATGAAAACGAAATTCAAAAATTAATCGACGAGTCAAGTATATATCGTTTTAGATGCGGCAATAAACTGGTACTTGGGAAACAAGATTTTAATTGTTTATTAGAAAGTGTATATCATTTTGATCTTAATCAAGAAGAAGAAGAAAACTCAGAGCAAACAGAACAGCTATAAGTTTCGAAATTCTTTAAACGAAAGCATTTGAAAATTTACATTTTATATTTATTTTTAGTTTCTTTTATAGGTATTTAGCAGTTAATAAAAAAATAAAACAAGATTTTTTTTTTAAATGAAAAAAAAAACTTTTTTTCTCATAATATTTTTTTTCCAAATAAATTATTTAATTCTTG
Organism: Brachionus koreanus; assembly: GCA_016987375.1. NCBI lineage: Eukaryota > Metazoa > Rotifera > Eurotatoria > Ploima > Brachionidae > Brachionus > Brachionus koreanus. The sequence goes on from PJRA01000498.1 coordinate 627,797, forward strand.
AAGCATGACCCGAATTCACATTTAAATTTGTCTTATAGAAAAGGTTCATATTTTTTTTGGTTGGCAAGCTTGAAGTGTGAAAATAAATGGTAATTTTTTTCTCATAATTTTTAATAAAAACAAGTATTTTTGAAGGACTCTCAAAAGAGTTTGAACGAATCTAAGCTCAAAGAATATCAAGAACTATTTTCTATGTTTGACAATAACCAAGATGGAGTAATAACATCATGTGAAGTGAACAAAGTGTTTGCCAAAATAAACAAAAATGCAAGCAGTTTACCACCGTCCAAAAATGGCATTGAGTTCGGCGAATTTCTGAAGCTGATGACTGAAGAGAAGAGTGATGACGAAATCGAAGAGCTCAAGGCCGCTTTTAAAGTGTTTGATTTAGATGGTACAGGCAAAATTTCAAGACAAGAGTTGGAAAGTGCACTGAAAAATCTTGGCGAGAATATTACAGACAAAAATTTAAATATAATTATTGAGACCCTGGATTTGGACGGCGATGGAAAGATTAGCTTCGAAGGTAAACTAAACTCTTCCACCCATTAGCTTAGTCATATTAGGAAAAAATTCATAATTTTAAAAATTTTCTCTCAAGCTATCATTATTGCGTTTTAATTAGCTTTTATTTTATTTTTGGTTTGAGCCTATAAAAATAAAAATAAATTTTTATATTTTATTAAGTTTTTTATTAAAATTTAATTTAATATGTTTTTTGATTTTTTTACTGAGCCTATTCATCTATGTTATAGACGCAGTAGTTGCTTATTTTTGAAAAAAGATAAGATTTTATCTCAAGCACAGATGTTCTTAAGCTCAGTTTTATCATGGCATGTAATATAATTTTGAAAATTGTTTAGTTAATTAGCTTCATGAGATGATTACCAAGTATGGCTAGATTTAATTTTTTTGTTGTTTCCCACTAGGCAAGAGTTTTGTTATTAATTAATTAAAATTTTCCAAATAAAGAGCTATTTAACCGAAAACAATTCAAAGCATTCAATTTTAAGAGGTTCTAATGCTGTAGAAGCTTCTTTTGATACTATTAATCTAAACTCATTTTTATATGTTTTATTTTAAGTGCAATAAAGATATTTTAAAAAAAAATAAGGTAATAAATAAATTATTTGGATTTTTTTTAAATTATGATTTTTTTTCAATGCGACTATTGTTTTATAAATCTTTTAAAATATATTTTTCTTTTTTAGAATTTATAAAGTTTTTAAACTCTTAAATTATGACATTTTGGTGTAAATAAATTTTAATAAAGCTACTTTTATTTTTACCTTTTCAATAACTTTATTTTTTTTTCAAATAAATTTTTAATAATATAATTTAATTATTCAATTAAATCTTGAAAAATTTAAGCTTGTTGTTAAAATAAAAAAAAAATTTTCACTTTTCATCCGAAAAACTTTTCTATTTTATTTTAACAATTATTATATGTTGAATATTTTAACTTTGGAAAACTTTAAAAATAGCTTAAAACCAAAAATTCAAAACAATTTTGAGAGAAAACCTTTAAGTTAAATTTTGATTTTTTTTAGGTAATCAAATAAATATTTTAAAATGGATTTAACAATTATCAAAAATTTTTAATGATTATAAATATTTGAATTATTTTGATTAAGAATCATTTTGAACTGTTAGTCAGAAAATTGAAAATTGAAAAAATTTTAGGAAAAATTTTATCCAAATATATTTAAATTTTCCCATTGTGAAATTGAATAAAAATTCATCAAAAATATTTACTTTTTCTATTGATTTTTATAAATATAATATTTATTACGAAAAAAATACTGCAAGATAATGCAGTATACTATGTTGCACATTTATGGGTATGTCAGGATTGCTACAACACCGGATGAAAATCACAAAGATTATAATAAAAAGCAAATTTTTTAAACAATACGTACAATTAGTAGGAAATTAATAATTATATTCAATCTGCATAATTAAATTTGTAAAAATAAAAGCTGGGCTCTTTTTTAATCTAAAATCAGAAAGTCTTTTTGCTGCTCTTGTCATGTTAATTTCATTTTGGTTCATTTTGGTCTTTAAGTATTGATCAATGCATTCCATTGATATGAAATCTGACACCCGAACCCACGAGTTTTCGCTTTCGGGATAGTCTGCACATTTTACAAAATATTCTTTAACTCCTCTTCTTGTACGATCCTTGATTATTTTTTCAATTTCATAAGTAGCTTCATCCAGTCCAATATTATCAGGTACTATTTTCAATTTGTTGAGCGAGGACGATGTGTTTAATTCTTTACTTTGATCATTAACATGAATATAATTCGCCTTATTTGTTCTTCTAGAAATGGTGTTAGGTCCTTTGAATTTTGCTTCGAATTTTCCTTGCAAAGCAAATACTCTAGTAAAAACTTTTCTTCCGGGTTCCAGTGACTCTATTAGCAAATTTTTCGCTTTGTTCTGTTTAATCATTTGTTTTTCGTGGTTTTTTTCTAAATTTGATAAGGCTTTTGGGATATCTTGTTCATATTGTTTCTTTAATTGCGCTGTTCTTTTGATTAGTTCGAGTTCGTTATCATCCTCGGATTGCCAGTTCTTGAAACCTAAAAATGGTCTGCCAAACAAAAGCTCATAAGGTGAGAATCCGGTGCTTGAATGAACTCGAGTGTTTAGGCAATCATAATATAATCCAACAATTCATCCCAGTTGTTTCTGTAATCTTCTGCATGTTTACACGGCCTACTTAAGCAGTCAGCATTTTTGTGCTTTTTAACAGGTCTATGTATGATGTCGAATTCGTAGGCTTGTAAAAATATAGACCATCTAGCTAATTTGCCAGTAGAATCCATAATAGACATGAGCCACCGCAAAGCAGAATGATCCGTAACTATTTTGAATTTATTAAGATATAGGTAAACTGTGAATAATTTAACTGCCCAAAGAACTGCCAAACATTCCTTTTCTGTGATTCCTTAAATTTCATTTATTAGATAAGTTAGTTTAATTGGCTGTATCAACATGTTAGATAAAATTAATAATTTAAGTAAATAAAAAATTCTTATATGCAAATAATTTTTTTATTTCGAAATTTGATTCGTTTTTAAAAAGGATCAACACACTTTCGATTGTGTATTCTCTTGCTCAAGCAAAAAAAATCAAAATATTTTTAATTAAATAGTAAAAAGCTATACAATTAATAAGAAAGAAAATCGGTACAAAAGTTAAGAAATTTTTAAAATTTAATATTTGAAATGTCAGCCTTTGGCTTTACAACAATTGATTCAATCAATTTTTGTACGTACTCAGTCGGAATCTGTAGCCACTCCTAGTGTAAAACCTCAAGGTTAGTTTAGTGTTTACCATTCTGGCATCCATGTATGACCATAAGTTCTCGATTGGGTTGAGATCTGGTGAACAGGCATACCATGGTAGAACCTTAATGTTATGTTGTTTGCACCAGTCGCTCACTGAGTGAGCGGTGCAAAACCCGAATTAGGCTCGAATAAGAGTTCAACAGATGGTAAAAGATTGTTTTCCAAGGTGTCAACAGAGTCAAATTGATTAATTAGTCCTGTATAAATGTTGAATATACCAGTGCCTTTGTAGGAATTGTATCCCCAGATACCAGCTGAACCTCCACCGTTTTGTAACCTTGGTATACAGAGCTTCGGGTGAAACTTTTCATTTTTAAACCTTTACAACCATTTTTAAACCTTAAACCTTTTTCCTATTACTCTTGATTCACGATTAAAGACCTCAAAATTGGACTCGTCACTGAAAATAACTGTGCAATTAAGTCTCTGTTTACATCACTTATATCTTTTTTATCTATCTTTTATGTTAAGAAGCGGTTTTCTGACCGCTTTCTAAGACTCTAAACCTATTTTTTGGAGATCACTTTAGTAAACTTACTTATCCTAACTTAGAGTCTTAGAATTAAAACCAGTGGGGAGTCTTTGAAAGATATGTATGATCTTTTCTAATCTTTCTAAAAATGTAATTTTCATCCCTAAAAGTTAGCTTTTGAGATCTACCAGAACGGCTTCGATAAGATACAGTACAGTCTCTTTTTTAGTTGAAGAAACACATTTTGGAGATACACATAACAGTTTGGCTATTTCGTTTTGCTTTTTATCTCCACTTTTTGGCAGACCCATGATCTGCCATTGTTGCGGGCTAGACACATGTTTTACCCATTTTTGCCAAATTAAAGATCTTTTGGTAATGTTATGTAGAGACCAAATGAGGAGTTGGAGAATTTTTAAATTAAGCAGTTTAAGAGCAAAATTTACTCAACATTAGAAGATATTTAAGAATTAATCCGATTAATAATGATGTGANAAATTGAAGAGAAAAAAAATTTTGAAATTAGTGATTTTATTTTTTTCTTTTGCACTCTAATATTTGTAAAATTCAATAAATAAAAAAATTTAGATAAATAAAATAATTAATTTCTAAACTTTTGCAACATACTGTATATTTGATTCAAAAAGGGATATAAAAAACCCATTAAGTCTCCGCAATAACACACAACTTCACGTGTGTGTTATTCAAATTGTATAAATATCATCAGGAATTGAATATGTGGTGACACAATACCTTTTTTATCTACACTAAACTGAAAAACCCCTTAACTTTGTTACCTAAATTAGTTTCCTAAGAAGTATTTTATTTATTTTTTATCAAATAAAATAAATTTGAAGGTTTTACCCATTGGACTATCCCAAACGGCTTATTACTTTCTTTTTAGTCCCCATTTTAAAAAAAAATGTTATAAAAGAAATTTCTAAAAATACAGAAGAAAAAATTTTCTAATTTTAAGGTAATTAAAAAATAAAAATTACATGTTAAAAAATTGGTTTACAAAAAAAAATTTGAATTTCTATAATAATCTATCTATTGTCTAATCATTAGTGAATCGAATTTGTAATACTTAGAAGTTATTTTGTCTAAAACAAGATATTTTGGTTGGAAAAAGTGTAAATCAGTGCTAAAATAAATTTCAAGTGAAAAATTTTTATTATTTTTTACCAAAAAAAATAATCCATTATTTATTAAAATATTTTTTTAAAATAAAATTTAGACAAACGTGATCAATTGAACATAGAGATTGACTAATCGAGTTGAGTTTAACACGTGCTTATCATTTGACCAAGATCAGATTACAAATCAAATTTTTATGTATGTATTTAAAATAATTGAATATTTATTTTTCAATTAGTGAAATTAACAGCATATCCGTTCAACATCCAATTTACGTAAAATTTAGAAACTTGAAATATTTACACGTTTAAGTAATAATCTATAAACGACACCAATCACGAAATAAGAGCTCTAATTGCTAACAGTTGACTTGCACGTATCCATGGCCGAAATTAGAAGACTTGATCGCTAAAGGTATGTGATTAAAAGCTTTTAGAACGAACAAAACACAAATTTATCTAGACGGAAGCAAATTTCTCGAAAGCGTGTTCAAAAAATCGCTATTGATTTCACTTTCGATCAACTTAATATTTTAATTTAAAGGAAAAAAATTCAAATTTAAAAATCGAAAAATTGGATTATCTGCTTGAAATCAAATTAAACCGGATATGCATTAAAAATATTTTAGCACCTACAAGACCAACACGATAAATCTTAAGAATTTATTTTTTAATATTTGCATGCAATTTAGTTTAAATCAGATACTTGATACTCTGCGTTTATCGCTGTTTTTTAAAAATCGTTCTTATTGATAATTGTACAAAAACAATAATTCAATCTTATGAAAATTTCATAGTTTTATATAAAATTTAATTTTTTTACATCGCTAAAATACGGCGCTAACTTAATTAAATAAATAAATGAAAAATTATATTCCGTCAGACCTTTTTTATGTTTTAACTTAATGGGCATTTGTTTTTCATATATTTTTAAATTTTAATAAATAAATTCAATTAAACCTAATAGCAGGAATTAAGATGACTGTTTCCGCTTTTTTATTTATCTTGAAAATTGAAAAATAAAAAATAATAAAAAATTTTAATTTTTATTTGTAAAATTAAAGTAAGAAAAAAAATTTCTTAAAAAAAAAATATACATATTTTTTTAAAATTTCTCACTTCATAAATAAATATTTTTGATTATCAAAACCAAAAAAAATAAAAATTTTCCTAGTTTCGTAAATTATTGTATTATTCATTTATTTTTTGATTTAATAAAACAAGTTGAAAATTAATTTTTTTTTTTGATTTATTTGTGTTTTTTTTTATTCATAATAAACGTAAAAAATTTAATTTTAAAAAAAAAGCATTTAATCGAAGAAAAAAATCTATTTAAACTATTTAACTAATAAAATTTTGTAAAAAAAAAAATTTATTTTATTCTTTGCAGTCGGACTCATCGTTCAAATCATCATTGCTTGTGTGAGAGATGTTAGATTCGCTGAAAGGTCTGTGCATTGTCATTTGATGTAAAGAAGCCAGCTTGATTAGTAATGAGGAAGAAACTGGTGAGCTTGTGTTAAAAATAGATTTCTGATTTTGAAGCAAAAAATTCGAATACATCTCATATAATTGAGAGCTATATGGCATTGATCTATTAGTCAGCATAGACATGAGTAAATTTTGGGACATATCACTTTTATCTCCGGTGTCAATGAAAATATTGTTTTGTCCATGCCTAGTGAATGAGGAAGTTGAGCTCGAATGTTTAATTAAAGAGCAATTTTCATGCAAACGTTTGTAGTGGCTTTCTCCGAGCTCTTTTTCTTGTCTGGCTCGTTTTATTTTATACCTGTGATTTTGAAACCAAATTTTCACTTGTGTAGGACTTAAATTAATCAAATTGGCCAAGTTTTCTCTCTCATGAGCAGACAAATAGCGCTGCTGTTTAAAGCGCTTTTCTAATTCAAAAGTCTGATGCTTAGTGAATAAAATTCGTCTTTTGCGCTTCTTTCCTTCAGGCTGATTTGACGTTTGACTGGTATCTGCAGTGTCCGACGCCTCTGCATCCTCATTCTCACTCTCATTTTGATCCGATTCAGCTTCGTCCTCTGTTTTTCTCTCTTCTTTAATCTCCGAGCCTTTAATTCGATCCAGAGAAGACGAGGACAAGGAAGAACTTCCCGGAGACGACTTGGACTGCATCTCAGACAAAGAGTCTCCTTTTTTCCCAATTAGAGAAAGCCAAACGTTCTCTGCTCCTTGGTTAAAATATTTATGATCAATTTTCAAAAATTTATCAAAGTACCTTGAAGTGAGTTTATGTTTGAGATTATTTTTGTGTAGTAAGACTTCATTTGGTCAGAAAAGTCGGGCTCTGAACCTGGCTTTAAAATTTCTTCTACTGAAAATTTTGTTTTACTCATTTTAGTTGTTGTTGTTGTTGTTTTGAATATTTCTTAAAGAAAATTTAAAACAAGAAAATATTTATATATTTAAATATAAAAGAGGAAATATGACAATAAAATAAAATATATGTAAGGAAATTTTTTCATAGGCTGTTTAAGAATTGTTGACTATTTGTGTGAGCCAATGGATTCATAAGAAATTCATAGCGTGTGATATCAATAAATATTTAGTGATCGTTTATCTTCGTTTAATTTATTTACTTCCATTCAGAAATAAACTTTAGATACCTTTCGATCACATTGATTCAAGATGCACATGTTATTTAGCTACTATTAGCACTGCTTGTTTTTGCTAGTGTTGTTGTTTTGATTTGTTTTTTTGCAATTCAAAAATATCAAGAGTCTTTTAATTAAAAGTCATTTCATTTTAAATTGAAATATTTCCTGTTTATTTTAAGCGCTATTTTAGTGGTAATAGCTTATGTTTATTCGAACCAAAAAGCACTTAATTTCTAGAACAAAATTAAGTGATTAGCTTAAAGGATTTTTGTCATTAAACATTGTTTTTTAGATTATTGGAAACCGATTTGTTAACTTAAATAATTATCAATTTTTTAGAATTTAAAACATAAAAAGCTTTTTTTTTTATATCTTCATGCAAAAATTACATTTTTTTTTGGGTTTTTAATTTTTTTTTATCAAAATAAAAAATTAAAAAAAAAAATTCAATTTTAAAAAAACATTTTTTCCATAATAACATCAAAGTTAAAATAAAATCATTATTGAGTAATCATCCATTCATTTGTGATTTTAATTAGGCAAATACAATTTTCAATTTTTTTAATAGTGAAAAATTTTAACCACTTTTGGAACCAAAATGCCCATTCAAAACCCGAAACACTGTTCTACAAAGTCAAGGGGACAGTATAAAATACTTTTATTCTTCGGCAAAATGGGAAATCATATTACCAAATAGGTTTATTAGTAGACCTGTATCATGAATAAAGGATATAATCAAAAAAACTCTTCTGGAAGAGCCAAAATTTCTTTTGAAAAAGATGATCGTCAATCCCTTATGGATAGAATTAAATAGAACTCCACCATCATATATTATAGCACATAGCTGGAAACTGTAAAAATACATAAGAGCATCAGGTTCTCTGGTTAGACGAAGATTATTAAAAAAAAACTTGAATAAAAATTTGATGCGCTTACAAGACTAAAGCTAGAATAAAAAAAAAGCTAGAAAAAATTTTTGTTTGAATGTAAAATCATGGAACAGGACTTAAAGGAGACAAATAATTTTCACTGATAAATGAATATTGAAGTAGACTAAAGAAAAAATTGAATTCAAATAAGAAAGGTGTCGTAAGAGAAATAAAATGAAGGTTGCATTTTTAAATAAACAAAGCAAGGAAATGGTTCTATTGAAATTAGGTACTGTATGAGCTATTTTTATGAGCAAATATTTTTAATAATTTACCAAAATACATTTTTGATAACTTAGTAGACTCAATTTCAAATATTTTTTTTTTGATATCTAAAACTAAAAATAATGTGATTTTCTTTTTTTTTTCAAATATTTTTGTCATGATTTCAGAGAGTCGGAGTTGATAATATACTAGAAAATTTTTATATTTAATTAAACTTCGCTAGTAAAAATTTGAGGGTCTGGGTAATGATGTGACTCACCATTCACAAATTTTGTGACCTTAAATTATGTGAACAAAAATAAAGAATAAAAAATTTTAGGGATAACAAAATTTTTTCTGGTTCACATAATTCTTTTCTTGATCACAAAGTTTTTCGTTTGATTACATGATTATGTTAAGTAAAATTTGCTGAAAATTACAATCTGTTAAGATTAATGAATGGAAAAGGCTATAACTACAATAACTAAAGACTCATCAAACAAAAAACATTGGGATATTGAGCAGTTAATTGACTAATTTAAATATTCACTAAGCTTTTTTTTAAATAATAAAATAGTCTCGGGCCACATCGTTCTTATCTTGGTCACAAAATTTTTTCTTGATCACATTTTTTCATTTTTGAACACTTAATTTGACTATTAAAATTTATCTATTGTGCATATTATTGAAATTATGCACAATAGATGGATATCGTTTAACATGCTATGCTAAACATGAAAACATATTTCTGCATTTAATCTTTCATTTAAAAAACTTCTTAGAAATTTAAAAAAAAATTATATTTGAGCATGATCATAAAATTTTGATCATTAACTTCAATTTGCCTTTTTTTCACCTTTTGATTTTTCAAATTATCCAAAAAAAGTTTATGTTACAATTTTTGATGTTTTTAAAATTTTCATCCAAAAATAATTATGCAATTATGCGGATATTTTGGTCATGAATTTGGCGCCATCACAGAAATGGAGAAGGCATATGACCGCCTTATGTTCCACGAAGAAAAGTAGTTAGAAGAAAAACATGTATAAGATATCCTACACAAAGAACAAGAACTTTACAAATTTAAGTCATTTTTTTTCGTTGCATTTAAATATGGATCAAACATGAACCAAACCATGCATAGTGATGACCAATGGTCTAAACCCAAGAAATTTTTATCAATAGATTAGAATAAATAAAGCAAACCTATTTAAATAAAAAGCTTTTGATTTCAGTAGATAAATTTTTTGAATAAAAAAAATGTTAAGTTGGAAAAATTTCTACTCTAAATTTTGAATTGAATAAATTTTAGTCTATAGCAATTTTGCATTTTAAAACTTTTATTTTTCTAAAATAATGTCCGCGAAAAAAAATATCGGTAAATATTGATAATTGAAAAAGCTTTTAATCTTTAATTTTTTTAATAAATAAGCTGGCAAAGCCAAGCCAGTTTTGCAAAAGGTAATTCATGGGCCGATCATGAAAACGATTATTCCGGCTGGAATGGCAAGTGCAGCTCCTCCATTAGGAACAATGTTAGGTCAAAGAGGAATCAACATAGCCAATTTTGTCAAAGACTTTAACGAGCAGACAAAAAATTTTAAAGAAGGCATCCCCATCACCACTAGGGTTCAAACTCAAGTATTAGAATTTAATCAATAAATACAAACAACAATAATTGAAAATACTTTTATTAAAGCCAGATAGATCCTATATTTTAGAATTACTTAAACCACCAGTTTCATATTTTTTAAAGCAAGCTGCCGGTATAAAAAGAGCTTCGATGCAGCCCGGCCGAAAAGTAGCCGGTGTTGTATCCATAAAACACGTTTATGAAATAGCTAAATTCAAACTTGAAGACATTAATTGTGCTCATATGACCATGAAAGAAATGTGTATTAAAGTAATCAACTCGGCAAATAGAGCAGGAATTAAAGTTGTCAAGCATGACTTGGATCCAGTTGAATTGGAAGAATTTTTGATTCAGAGACAACAAATCGAAAAACAGGAATTACAAGAATTAGCTGATAAACGAGCAACAAAAATGATGAGAGCTGCTAAAAAAGCTAGTTCTTCTTAATTTAATTATTTGTATAAATAAATTAACTTAGATGTTGATCAGTATTTTTAATGTTTTTTCTAATAAAAATGCAATAATATGCATCTTAAATAAAAATTTAAAAAATTATAAAATTTATTTAAATCTTAAGAATTAAAATGAACTTGAGTAAAAGTGTGAGACCTTTATTAAATAGACAAAGTAATTGTTAAATTATTTATATTAATTGGTTAGAAGAATAATATTTAAAAAAGATGTCAATTATATTCGACAACTTTCTTCATCAGTTGAGTCGGACTATAGTTTTAAAACTCTTAAAGTATCAGTACCATCCGAATTTGTGTATCATGTTGAATTTAACCGTCCAGAAAGACGAAATGCCATGAATCCATCTTTTTTTAGTGAAATAAAAAACTGTTTTGAAAAATTAAGATTCGATCCGGATTGTAGAACTGTGTTGATCAGTGGAAAAGGTAAAGGTTTTACAGCTGGTCTTGATTTGACCGAATTGTCACAAATGGTCAGCATTGATCAAGAAGATGTGGGCAGAAAAGGATTTCAACTTCTTAAAATTATCGAAGAATATCAAACATCTTTGAATTCTATTGAAAAAGTAAAAAAAATATTTAAATATTTTTTATTTAGTAGTATTAGTAAAATAGAATAGCAACTTGAACTATAAACAAGTTCAAGTAGAGCCCTTTAAGGCTGTAGCTGTCGTTTCAACAATAAATAATTTTTCATCCAGGCTTCTAGTTTTGCCTTTTAACTATTTAAACCCTGTGCATTTACAATATCTGTTGTTAGTNNNNAGTTTGTTAACAATCTTGAACATATAAATAAAGTCACCTTTCTGCCTTCTTATTTGAAAGTTGGTCAGATCTTTTTTATTCAATCTGTCAGTATAACTTAATTTTCTCAGGTCCGGCACCAGTTTCATAGTTCTTCTTTGAACTTTTTCTAATTCGCTTATATCTTTAACACAGTAAGGATGCCAAGAGCTAATGGCTTACTCAAGATGTGGTCTAATAAGTGATTTGTATAAAAGTGTAGTGTTGTGTTTGTTTAGAAATTTAAATGATTTTTTGATTAAGCCCACCATCCTGTTCGATTTTGCAGTACTATGTCTAACTTGAACATCCCATTTCATATTATTTTTTATAAATATTCCAAGATCCCGTTCACATACGGTTTTAGCTAGACTTTGTCTTTCTCCTGGTTGTTTTTCAATTTTATAATCAAATTTAGAGTTCGTTTTATCCAAATGTAAGACCTTAAATTTTTCTGCGTTTAGTACTGTTGACCAATTTTTAGATCAGACGCAAATCTTGTCTATATCATCCTGAATCAAAAATCAAATTTTATATAGAATTTTTTTAATGATTGCAAATATAAAATCACTAATGCATCTTACTATATTTTCACCAAGAGATCCTTTAGCATAACATTTTTAATAATACTCTCAAAGACTTTGCATAAAATACAAGTGAAGGAGACTGGCCTATAATTGTATAACTCCAATTTACTAATTGTGCAAAGGCGTTATATTCGCTGGTTTCCATAATTTCGGATAATTTTCTAATATTAATTAGCTAAAAAAATAATTTTTTCAAAGATCAAGCAAAAATAAGAAAAAGAATTAAAAAAATTAGAAAACATATTTATAAAACTGAAGTAAATTTTGTATCTTAAAAAAGTGTCATAAACCTGTGATCGCTATGGTTCATGGTCATTGTATTGGAGGTGGTATTGATTTGATTGCAGCATGTGATATCCGCTATTGTAGTAAGGATGCTTGGTTCAGTGTTAAAGAAGTAGATGTTGGCTTAGCAGCAGATATAGGAACTTTGCAACGATTTCCGAAAATAACTGGAAATGACAGCTTAGTACGTGAATTGATTTACACAGCTAGAAAATTTACTCCTGACGAAGCTCTTAAATTAGGATTAGTCAGGTAAATAATGCTTGAATGATAACATTTTTAGATAAAAACTACACAAATTAAAGCTTGATTGCTGATGATGAAGCTTCGTTACTTTCCAAAGGCCTAGAAACTGCCAAGTTGATTGCTTCTAAAAGTCCTATTGCTGTTCAAGGTAGCAAGATAAATATTAACTTTTCTAGAGAAAATAAAATAGAGGATAGCTTAAAATTTGTGGTAAAAATTGAAAATAATTTTTGTTTGTTTTATTAATAAAATTCAAATGTGCGATTTTAGGCTGCTTGGAACAGTGGAATGCTTCAATCAGAAGATTTGATAAAATCAGCAATGGCATCATTTTCAAAAGAACAACCAACATTTTCTAAACTCTAGATTTTATTTATTTATTTGAATATCTAAATTTTTATTTGAAAAATTTTTTAAAATAAAAAAAATTAATTTTGCATTATTTTTATTCTAGGAAGACTAATATTAGTAGTTGAATAAATGAATTACTAAAAATATTACGAATATGTCTTTCGTTGAACGGCATAACCAAGATTTTTTATCTTGTAGAAGAAAAATTATTAGTGTTTTTTTAATTATTTTTATTAGTAGCTGCGTTATTATATCTTTTTAGTCATTTTCCAAATCATCTGATTTGTATATGCTAACCATTGGGCTTTTGAAATTCAGATTATTCCTTTGCGATATGATTGCTTCTTCAATACTTGAATGAAATTGATTGAATAATTTAGAATTTTTGCTTATTTTATAAATTTAATTCTTGAATTGGGTTTTATCGTTGGCTGAATGATTGGTATCTAAGATTCCTGATGGATGGATTTGAAGTTTTTTTTTGGTTTTTTTCAATAAGATCCTAAGTAATGTATTTTGTACTGTTTTTTAAACTTTATTATAATTAATTTAGTTAATGCTTTGTAAATAGTTAGTAGCCTGTTTGTATTGATGATTTTTCTATGTGGCTTTGTGTACATTTTTTGTTAAAGTGTTTTTAAAAGGCCCATTAAAATCGGTTACACAATTTTTTAATAGAATACCACAATTTTTTAAAATGATACCACAATTATTAAATAAATGTACACAATTTTTAAAATAATCCATAAAAATAAAGATTAACACTTAATTAAATAAAAAAACACTTATTATATAAAATTGACACTTATTTGATTAAGAAGACCACTAATTAATTAAAAAACTCATTCTTTTTAATTTTTGACACTATTTTCAAATGTTGAAATTACTCAATATAAAAAGTGGAAGTAAATTTAATTTAAAAAATGAAAATTAAAAAAATTTAAAATGTCCAGTGCAAACATTTTAGAAAATAACTTTGACGACACAGTCGAAGGTGCTGAACCTTTAACAAAAAACAAAAGAAGCACAGGTAGGATTTTTGATTTTTTGCATGAATGCGAATCTTTAGATGAATTCAAGCGGCTAATTAAAGATCTTAGGTTCGATAATATCGCTTGGCATTTTCATTTGACCAATCGACAATACGAAGCGTTTGACAGCGAGTCAAAATCATGCGAAAACTTTGGCAGTAAAATGACGAAAAGAAGATATTGGGCTTGTCCGAATAAATGTGGTAAAAATAATTTTTTTGTTTTTTTTTAATTTTTGGTGTGGTAAAAAAAAAATTTTTGTGAAATAAAAAAAATGATATAGTTTTTATTTAATATTTGTGTTTTTTTAATAAATATGTGTTGAAATATACATAAAAAAGGTTTTTCTTAATTTTAATGGATATTTTTAATAATTGTGGTTCTTTTAATAAAATTGTGGTATGTAACTTAAAAATTGTGGTATTTTATTAAAAAATTGTGGTATCAAAAATGATTTCGCGTTTTTAAAATGACATTGCTGGATCGAATTCTATGAATCGAATCTAAAATGAATCAATGTATCTTATTTGATAACTTTCAAAACAAAACATGGCTAAGTATTCAGAACAAACCAAGGAGTTGAAAAATTTATTTTTTATTATTCAAAGAGTTTCTAATACAGTGACGGAAATAAACTTCTCACATGATATCATCTGATATCAGTTACATTTTTTTTGAATGAGTTTCACTGAAGAATTGGAACCTCTGATTCTTTTCATTATTCAAAAAGATTAATTTAAATTCTAACCTGTATTTTAAATAAATATTTTATAAAATTCTCACATTTATTTTTACTTTTATAAATTCATATTCATTATTATTATTTTAAAATTCAATGATTTTGTTAATTTTAAATAATTTAAAGCCAATACTAACAATTTAAAATATTTTAAAATTTAGTTTAATTAAATATGATTTATTCTATTTTCTAGTAAGATTTTAGTAGGTAAAATTATTACTAAATTCCTAAAAAATGTACATTGTTGTACAATGTTAAATTCTCACTTTTATTATTACATTAAATAGGAACAATAACCTTCTTAATATATTCAAAAAATGCAAAATTTTTTCTAAATAAACATTCTTTAAAAAAATAATCTAAATAAAAATTTGATTTGAATTTAAATTAGACGAATTTAATGTATAAAAGGATATAAAAAATAAAAATTTTAATTAAATATACTGAAAAAATAAAAATGACAAGTAAATTGTATATTTGCAGTTGTTTGGCAATAATTTATTTCACGATCTTCTATCTACTGTTACTAGGTTCAATAATGTTAGTATTTAGGTTTAACATTGATGAAAAAAAAACAAAGTGCATCGAAAAGAATTATTATTTAAACAGTACAGTTTCAGATTCAACTTCAAGCAGTACTGTTTTGGATACAACGACAGTTTCAGATTCAACTTCAAGCAGTACTGTTATGGATACAACGACAGTTTCAGATTCAACTTCAAGCAGTACTGTTATGGATACAACGACAGTTTCAGATTCAACTTCAAGCAGTACTGTTTTGGATTCAACTTTAACTTCAAACATTATTGTTGCGGATCCTGATTTACAATCATGTGAACAAGCTGGTGAAAGCAATAATTGTAAAGGTGGTTCTAATAAAGTAGATAATAGTGAAACAAATAAAAAAGAAAATAAAGGCGGTAACAATGTTTAGGTTCGAAAACTATTAATATTATTCCATTCTTATTAATTAAAATATACTTTAAATAAAAAATCTCCTCATTTTTATAATTTAGTTTTTGCTATTTAGGTATTTTTTAAAATTATATTCAAATTATACCATTTTTAAGTCTATATGAATAGTTTTTAATTTAATTTTTTATTTTTATATTATATATTTAATGAAAAACTAATATTTAAATATTAAAAAATCTGTTTGTATTTAATTTTTAATAAAAATAAAACCAGTATTTCTAAAAAATATGCGAATAAGTTCTATTAAGAGCTTTGTTTTTCAAATTTTCGTTATCAATTCTAATGAGTCGTTCATTTTCGAAATTTTTCTTCAACACTTTGTTGATAATGTACTCAGACTCTTGACCAGTTTCGGTCAAACGCAAATCTAATTCAAGCAAACTTTGATTTTCTTGTATCGCTTCCTGAATTTGCTTACCACCATCCTAAATAAAAACTGAATAAATAAAAAATTTCTCAAACCTAATTTTAAAATTAAATCGTACCGTTCCGAGTCTATTTGATGATAGATCCAAATATTTAAGAGTTTTGTTCTGTGGAATTACCGATGCAATTAGGATAGCAGTTGGTTCAGACAAATTATTACTTGCCAAATTCAACCGGATCAAAGTGCTATTTTTACTCAATGCTTTGGCAATCGCTTGGCCTCCTTCGTCTCCAAGACGATTGAGCCTGAAATCAAGAAATTTAAGAGTGTTATTTTTTGTCAAAGCATGAGCTATTGCTTGTCCACCTTGAGCTCTTATTTGATTATTGCATAAATTGAGAGTTTCCAGTTTTGAATGACCATTGAGTAGCTTTCCAATGGCTCGACATCCCCTATCCGATATTAAATTGTGACTCAAGTCAAGTTCAATTAATGATGGATGATTTAAAATCTGGCATATGAATAATCTTATTTTATCATCATCTATTTTGCTCCAGTTCAAATGAAGCGACTTTAAATAAGAGCATTGAGCTAAACATTTGGATAGAGATTGACAGTCTTTTTTAGTAAAGTCAAACAATTGCCATTCAAAATTCATGCCACAATCTCTAACTCCATAAACAAGTTTAATTTCTTCCAATTTATGAAGAAATGGAATAACTTGATTAAAATCAAAGTGATCGCATTCGTATTTTTCCTTAATCTCATCTCTGTCATCTTCCTCCTCTTCTTCATTGTCTAAATTGAATTCTTTTTTTTCTAGTTCAACAGGTGGTAATAACTGTTGAATGTCTAATTTGATTATAAACTCAGCACCAAGTCTCAATATTTCATTTATTTTTGAAATGTCAGATTTATTGGGCACAAAATTTTCAATTAAAAATTTCAAGTCTCTTTCAAAATACATTCTTTTCCAGTCGTTACCGAATTTAGTAACATCGCAAACTCTCCACTTTGCCCGACAGCATCTTTCCCAGTAGTCTTGGTAGGTGACTAGAGATGAAGTAATGCTAAGGGGCAAATTAGTAGGTATAGCTTGAAGGACTTTTTTTCGGTATTTCGGTGGCAGCTCGTCATGCCGAGGATGAGTTCGGAAGTTGTCTACAATTGCTTTAGTGCATAGCTCGCTCAGAAGTGGAACTGTCATCAAGTTCCATTCAGGGTCCTCTGCAATTATCCGTCTCATTTTACGGTTATCGTTGGCATTGTGCTCTTTAAAGAGCTCATTTGGCTCGGTTGACGTCTGAGCTGTTAAATCATCGGTCATCTTTAATTGTAGATATATATATATATATATGCTTTTGATATAAATTTTCCTTTAATTTAAGTCTATGCAATAGGAAAATAAGTTTTATTTTAAAATTAGTATGTTTCCATGGCAACATTTATTTCTAATCAAATAATTGCAATTTTATATTGTCAATTTGTTTCATATATTTAATTTAATTAAAAATAATTATAAAGAAAAGCCGATTTTCCGGTAGAACAAAGCATTTAAGGATTCGCATTTATGCAATTTTTTTTCTTAGCTCATTTTATTAAGACAAAATTTTTTGATTTTTTTGATAGATACTGTATTTAACGACGCTTGATATAGTTTGATTACAAATTTATTAAAACAATGTTTAATTTAATAGCTAAGTATTTTATTTAGAAAAAAATAAATAACTAAAAAAATTAATAAAAAATAAAGTAATCTTAGTTACTGAAGCCTCAAAACCGGGTTTTGTCTCTGCAGTTGTCTTTTTTGATTTTAACTTGAACCTCTTCTTTTCGTTAATTATGTAAACGACATACTTAACGCTACAACAAGCTTAATCAAACTGTATGCAGATGATACCAAACTGATAAACATCATTAGAAACTGTCTTGACGTTGAGCAGTTTCAAGCAGACATTATTAGAATTGTTAAATGGTCGAACGAATGGCAATTGAAATTTAACGAAGACAAATGCAAATTTATTTTCTTCAATAATAAAACTATCAATAATTAAAACCAATAATAAAACTAAATAAAATCGAATTTTCAATGAACAACTTACCGATTACCCATACAAGAGTTGAAAAAGATGATTTGAAATGGGCACATCAAGCGGCTAACAAAGCTAACGCAGTTTTAGGTCAGGTTTCGCTTGTTAGACCACATTTAGAGAATGAAGCAGCAGTCTGGAGCTCCTATATCAAAAGAGATTCAATCATCCTGAAAAAAGTACAAAGAAGAGCTACAAAATTAGTATTTTGTTTAAAAAATTTAAAATATGAAGAAAGACTTAAAAGATTGGGACTATCGGCAATTAACCCATGACATAAACGTGGAGACTTAATAGAGGACTTCAAGATAATGAACGGTCTAAGTAAAATTCATTTACAGAATATATTTATATTAAAAGCCACGCACTCTCACCTAATGATCCAGCTGGAGGAATCCGAGGGCATCCAAGAAGAAAGACCTAACAACTGACAAGAAATAAGAATAGAAATAGCTTCTTGACAAATCGATTGGATCAAACTACCAGTTGGAGTGTCTATTGCAAAATCCAAATATGAATTTAAAAACAAACTTGATATATATTTGAAACTAAAATAATTAATTTTCCTATTAACATAATTTTATCATTTATGTTAAAGGTTTATGTTAAAACCAGACAGCTACCATAGCAAGTCTACTTTTCGCTTTGCTCCGCAGTTAGTCTGCTGTGTCTTATTATTATTAATCTAATTTAATCAAAAAAATATAATTATTTGAGACAATATATTAAAACGTCACAACAGTATATTAGATTTCACGACTATAAACAAAATTAAACGTCAGAAAAAGTTATTTAAGAAAATTCATTCAATATATATCAGCTAATATGTTGCTAATTAGTTGTTTAAAAGTCACAAGTTAAAGGATTTTTTTTTTATTGCAAGAATGCTTACCAAAACTCTAATACGTTTTTTAAAAATTACAATTAAAAGCTAAGATTATTTTTCAAAATTTAATTTGAAAAATGGTTTTTGAAAATTTAAAAAAATAACAATTTCATTAGTTTTAAACATTGCTAATTAATTTAGACACTCTACTTCAAAATCATCAAAAGTGAATAATGTAGATTTAAAAAAATACTTATCTTTGTTTAAAAGCAAATTAGTGTTCAGCAACCAGCCAAAAAATTCAGGTTTTTAAATTATGCAAAATCTCCAGTTATTTTTTTAAAAAGACCTGAGTTAAGACAGAAGTTCAGAAGTCCTAGGATAGTCTTTTTTTTTACTTCACTAAGTGTAATTTAGATTTTTATTTTTTTTTATATCAGATATATATATTTTTCATAAAAGGTTAACATTGGACAAAATAAAAGAGTAATTTCTTTATGAAAATTCGGAAGCAAATCTCATCAGACCTTTTTATTATTGAATTATTAAAAAACAAGTTTTATTTTCTTATATTTATGAAAAAGCGACATTTCTGTCGATATCACTGGATTAGTTAACTAATTAAACTCGGAGCCTTTTAATTAACATGGAACATAAATAGCTGTTCCTAAACGTCTAACGAGGATATCAGATAGACGGGCCAAGGGTACTGATCTCTTACTGGTCGCTAGTTGCTTTATCCCCTACGGTTTATCGGACAGAAAAGATGAATAGAAGATTTGCTTGCTCTGAACTTAAGTCTAGTAAAGAGATGCGATTGAAATATTTCATCTTGCTTCATTTAATTTACATTGATGTTCGTTTGTTACGTGTGTGCATAGAGCGACGATTATTTGTAACTTTGGCATGCGCAACAACTACGCATGTGCTTTTTGTATTGCATTTGGATAGCTCAGTGGCAAAACTTTCTGGACGCTGGTATTCGCTATTCGAATGCGACCCAATAATATTTTCAAGAGTGCTTATATTAATAATTGGAAAGACTGTCTTGATGAAGTTTTCTTAAAAATAATAAATGGTGATGGATCGAAAATTTTTTTGTTTTATTATATAAAAACTATTAAACCTCAGATATAAGAAATTTATGGAACATATATAAGAACTATCTTTCTACAGATATTATGAAATCATATCATTTTTACGAACAAAAAAACATAGATTTAACTTTCAATAATCAAGTAAACGACACATATCTCTAATTTATTAGCTTTATTTGTCTAAAAAATACACAAAGTTCTAAAAGAAATGACGCTATAATAGATGCTCTTTATTATAATTAATTTTTAAAAGTAGTTTTAATAAATCTAGCTTAAAATTTTTTTTTAATAAAATTGATATGTTTGTTTTTCTATTTATTTCAAAATATCTTTATTTTTCAAACCTATTTTCAAGCCGGTTATTAGTTGCAAACGAGCTTTCTCATTGTCCCGATAACAGTTACTTTTGTTGAGGGATTTTTCAGATTGTTTAATGAATCATCTTTGAAACGACGTTTCTTTTTTTTCTCTTAAACTTCAATTGGAGATTTTGCTTGTGGTGACAATGCGATGAAAGAATTCCTTGTATTTGAATTAAAGGTCTCTGTAATTATCTAAATCTTCTAGTATTTTTGTTCCCGTTGTCTTAATTGTCTAACTAAAGGATTATTTGCATGCCCGAAAATTAATTAAAAAAATAAATTTATTTCAAAAATTTTAAAATTTCAAATATAAACGTTGATAGTGATTCAAAATCAAGTAAAGAAGAAATAAATCCTAATTTTGAAAAGTCTACAAAATCTTTTTAAAATTGAAAAATTAAACCATAGGAAAAATG
Organism: Brachionus koreanus; assembly: GCA_016987375.1. Classification (NCBI taxonomy): domain Eukaryota; kingdom Metazoa; phylum Rotifera; class Eurotatoria; order Ploima; family Brachionidae; genus Brachionus; species Brachionus koreanus. Next base: position 648,782 of record PJRA01000498.1, read on the forward strand.
ACAAGAGAAAATAATTAATTAATCGAGAAAATTTAATGTTGAAAATGATTTTAGTGTTGAGAAGATGATAGAAATGTGTAAGGAAAAAGTTTTTCCAAAGAAATTAGTTAAGATTTTCAGTTTATTAAACCCTTAAGACTTTTAAATGTAACATTTTTTCAGCACTCTAATCGTTTCTTAACGATGTCATCCAACAAAACATCTATTTTTTTATTGCAAATTTTGTAAGTCTGAGTGACAAGCTCTATTTAGTAGAGTTTAAAATTTAAATTAGCCTTTTAATCAAATTTTTTGAATAAAGTTTATTTAAGAAACAAACATTACTCTAAAGTACAATATGTCTGGTGACTGATCTCTGAGCAAACATATAGAACATAAAATTTATGGAATTTGCAGCCTAAATTAACTTAAATAATCGTTATAAAATTTTAAAACTTTTTATTTTTAAACAGAAAAAACTTAAAATTTTAGAAAAATTGAGTGATTAATCTTATATATTAAAAATTTCATTTATTAATTAAAAGACTTTTTTATTTTGAGCTTTTATTTTATTTTAAATTTTGACTTAATTTTAAGTCAAGTTATAAAAAAATTCTTCTCTAATGTATATTTTGAATAAAAAAAAGTTCCGCGAAACTCTACAGTCCTCCGCTCTGCCAACAGAGCTAGCGCGGGCTTGTCTTTTTCTCGAATTTAAAAAAAAATTTGGTCGTTCTATTTCCTTAGGCGTCAATTTAAAATGATGACTTAATTTATTTGCTTGAATAGTAAGCCCGCGATAGCTCAGTTGGCAGAGCGGAGGACTGTAGAGTTTTGAATTCAAAGCTATCCTTAGGTCAGTGGTTCAAATCCGCTTCGCGGGACTTTTTTTTATTATAAATGTAAATTGTTTTAGGTAATTATTTTAAAACTACTTATTTTAAGTAAATTTTTGTATGAAAATAATTTAATTTTAAAAAAAATTATTCAAGATTAAGAGCATCATGTGATTCTTTATTCCATAATGCTTATTGAAAAATAATGAAAAAATAAATTGAAAAATGAAAATTGAAATATTGAAAAATAAATTGAAGTTTTTAGAATTTTTAATCAAATTTTTCTTCCTTGATTAGACACAAGTCTGATGAATTATTCAATTAAGAAACAAAATTTTAACCCATATTTATTGATGGAATCAATTGGCGAAATTAGCACTGTAATGTAACAAACTTCTTAGACAAACATCAACTTATTTTTTAATTATTTCTAAAATTATATTTTTAAATAAGCTTTTTGCTCATTTAAAGTAAATAAGACATAAATTCTTTAAAAACAATGAAACTGGTTTGACAGAAAAAAAAATTAGTTCTAAAATGGATCTTAATTTTTTGTGTAAGTTAAGTAAATTTTCAAAAAAATCAATAGATTTTTTATCATAGCCAAATGTTTCGATTAAAATTTGAATGCAAACAAAAATCTAAATACTAAAATAAACTTTTATGAAATTTTTTTTTTGACTTAAATTTAAATTGATGTAGGATTTAAAAAATTCAATTAAAAGCGACAAATAAAAAGAAAAAAATCTTTTTTTTGTATATTTCTTTTAACTTGTATTTAAAAAGTATCTTTAAGTGTATTTTAAAGTGAACAATTTAATTGATATTTGATATATTTTTATAAAAACTACTTAAGCTTTACAGTAGCTAAGGATATAAATTAGTTTGTTGATTATTTTTTTTTGTTTCAGAAAGCTTAGTTAACATTTTTATTTAAATTTTAAATCAATTCAACAAAAAAGTAAAAAGTGCTTAGGTTCAACCAATATCTGACGAAAAAATAACATTACAGTGATTAAGGATATTAACGCATGTTTATTTATGAAAGAATTAGAGCCTGGGTTTTAAATTTATGTTCGGCAAAATTCAAGGGTTTTAAATTTAAAAAAATATATAAAATTAATAATTTTTACAAAATTTTTATAATAAAATGATACCTTATTTATTATTGAAGCCGTTTGATAGCTTAAAACAAATTAAAGTTTTAAACTTTTGTTTAAAAAACTTTTTTGAGAATTTTTTTCTTAATTAGCTTTCAAGTTTTAAAAAAAAAAATTAAACTTTCTAGAATCATGTCTTAACAATGTTGGTCGAAATATGCAATCCAAATGTGTTCTATAACAATTTTCATAAGCTTAATATCAAACAAACGCCATCCGATAAGCAAGGAGAACAGACAATTCATTTTTTTACTGACAAAAAGCCTTACGCAAAAAAGAACGCCGATCAAATAACATACTTGCCTGTTGGTATAACATCTCAGTTAATTGTTCAAAAGTTGGCAAAGAGAAGTCAAAAAGCTTTCAAATTTACAACAGGCAAAAATAAACAAGCTGATAAAAGACTTAAATTGGAACTAAATTTAATAGAAAAAGACTATGCATTTGAAGATTCGAATTGGCTACGCGAGTACACAAATGCGAAAAAATCTGTTCAAGAAGTAAAAATATCTTCAGCAGGTTTTGACCGAATGCATGGTAAAAAATTGAGCGAGGAAGAATATTCGAGATCTAGAATGGCTTATTCTCACAAATCCTCATTTTATACTGGCTCTGATTACCTTAGAAAAACTCCTAGTTGCAAAGTTAACCAAGAACCAATTGATCAGTTAGAATTTGATTTTTTTAAAAATTTAAAATCTTACAAAAGTATGGTTGGTTTCAAAAATGATCGATCAGAAAGTCAATTGAAAAATTTTAGCATTAAAAAAATATCTAGTTTTCGATCTATGGCTGGGATTGAGAAAGATTCGAATGATCAAATGTGTGATTATGATGTTGAAGCCGATGAAAGTGATGAAGAAAATGGACAAGAGTGCTTGAATTCAAATTATTTAAATGAAATTTTAGATGAAAATAAGTCGGTTAGACGACCTTTAAAATCGTCGGCTTCAGTAAGGGAAATTTTCAATAAAATAAAATCTCTTGAAAATAAGTGTAATTACTGCCGTGAGCAAAATAAAATTAATTTTAAGCTTGATGACAGAAATGTACGCTATGGAAAACCAGCTCCCAAGAACAAAAAATTCAGACAGCTCAAGGCTTTGTCTCAATTGGAGTCCATAATTAAATGAATTCATTATTTGCTTCTTTTTTTTATATCAAACAAATATGGCTCAAAAAAAACATCTTTAGAATAATAATTGGAAAAATTAACTTTTTTCTTAGATATTTTTAATAATGAAAATCTTTAAACAACTATTAATTATTTCAACTTGAATATTTTTAATTTTACATATTTTTTTTTTTTAATTTTAAGATTAATCAAAAAACTAATGATTCTATCCAGAAGACTGATTTAAATTTATTGCACTAAAATTAAATTTAAAAATAAAAATATTATTATATTTTATTTTTTATGTTCCAGATCTATTTCTTTCTGCTAGTAAATTTTTTTTTCTTGCTAGTAATTTTTTTTTTAACTGCTAGTAAAAAAAATGAATTAATGATTGCTAAATTTTTACACTTGATTGTTAATTTTTTACACTCGATAGCTAAATTTTTTTATAATTAATTAAATAAAATTAATTAAATAACTTAATTGTTTTTCTTGAAAAATGATATATAAACAAATAATTGACAACTTCAGAACATATTTTGAAATAACTCTCAATTGATCTAAAATATATAACTAAAATATAAAAATAATATAAAAAATACAAAAATGGCTAACTCAACTAGTATTGAACTTGTTTGTAAGCATATAATAGCTTTATCATGCAAAGAAAAAAAACTCGAATGGCATCCAAATGCACATGATGTTCCATTAGGTCAAAAAAGAAAAAAGGGCAACCCTGGAAAAACAAAAAAGCATTAGAAATTCAACCATCTGAATCTCGACAGCAACAGTTTCAACAACAAGCTACTCCTTTGAAAAATTCTTTACAATTAAATGAACCGAATGATTTAAATATTGATCAAAATTATCAAGCTGATGCACAAAAATCTCCAAATAGTCCAAAACGTCGTGGCAGACCTCGTGGTTCTACAACTAGAAAAAGAAATACAGAAAATAGTTCTGTCAGAAAACCAAAAAGACAGCGAAAAAACTAAAATTAATATTTCCATATGAAATTTTTATATTTTTTGTCGGTACTTAGCTTAATTTCTTTATTATTCTTTTCTAACTTAATATGAAT
>PJRA01000498.1:653007-673405 GCA_016987375.1 Brachionus koreanus
AATAATTACTATCATTAATTTAGCTATCATAAAAATTTGCTAGCAAGAAAAAAAAAATTACTAGCAGAAGAAATAACGTCCTTTATGTTCAGTACTCAATAATTTTTTATCCATCACTTTTGAGACAATATAATTGTTTTTATTTTAAATTAAAGAACATGTTAGTTTAGGGAATCCGACCTTAATACCTTAAATTAACTTCAGATGAGATAAGTGAAGTTTATTAATATATTTTTAGTAAAAGGGAACAAATACTAAGTTGGGTACCGTCAGCGACGGCCACTAGACCGTCAAATTTGGTGTTGGCCATCTTAATGGCAGCAAAGGTTAAAATATATTTTGTTTAAATTTTATGGTATTTTCCAGACTTGTTTTTAAGTCACAAGTCTTAAGTCAAGTCAAAGACTTAAATTTTTTTTTTAAGTCAAGTCATAACTTTGACTTAAATTTTTGTGACTTAGACTTAAAACTGTGACTTAAAAACAAGTCTGGAAAAAACAATAAAATTTAAACAAAATATATTTTAACCTTTGCTGCCATTAAGATGGCCAACACCAAATTTGACGGTCTAGTAGCCGTCGCTGACGGTACCCAACACTAGTTAAAACCAACCTTATTAGAATTACAACTTTTATTTATATTCAGTGGTTTTTATTTAGTAAGGTAATAATAAAGAAATTAAATCGATATAAATTTTGAATCAAATCGGTCTTGTGATTTATGATTTTTAAAAGCTTAATGATAAAATAAGGGTTATTTTAGATTGTTGTAAGAGATATTTTCACATCATAAGAAACACTAATAATATTTGATCTTGATTTTTTAACTATAAATAATTCAATAAATTTCATTTTTGAAAAAATTAGAAAATCAAAATAAACTAAGTAAAATTTTTACTTTCAATTCTTTTCTGAATACCTTTTTTTGAAAAAAATAAAGTCGTTTCTTTTTTTTCTCATTTCAGCTTTCAATTATACAATTCTATTCTCAATTCTATTCTGTTCATTTATTAAATTTCCATTCCAGTTCATTGAGATAATGGTACCCTTTCTCTAAAAGCATGATCATCCTTTATCGATATATTGTTTGTTTCTAAAAATAGCAACATCAAAGAAATTTTTTTTTTCAGAAAACTTAAAACAATTCAGAATTTACAAAATTTTTTCGAAAAATTAGATGTATTATTCTGTAGTAGTATTCTTGGTCAACTTAAGCAAGTTTTCAAGTGCTGGTCTATTAACAACCTTTGAAAGCTGTATGTATCTTTCGTAAGGCCCCACCTAGAGTATGCTGCTGCAGCTTGGAATCCATATCTGAAAAAAGATATAGGGATAGTCGAATAAGTACAAAGACCTGCAACCAACTTGGTTCCTGAAATTAGGAACTTAAAACATGAGCAAAGATTAGCAAGGCTTGGGTTAACTACTCTAAAAGCAAGACAAGAAAGATTAAAGCTAGTCTCGCTCCGCAGGTATCCTGCTGTAGCTTATCATTATTATTATTATTATAATTAAAACTGTTGGCAAAATTATGAAATTTTTTTTTAGTTTTTTTACTAATTTGAAGTTAATCTTGATTGTACTATTCTAAGTTAAAAATAAAAAAAAAATGATGTTATGTATTAAAATAATCAAAAATAAAATACAAAATTTAAATGTAAAAAATTTAATTTATAATTCTAAAAGCATCAACATTATTTCATAAAAAAAAAACTTAAAATTTGTTTCTCCACTCAAAATTATTCAGCTTTTTTTTTTAGTTTTTAAAAGATGTAATTAAAAATACTCATAAAAAATTTTACTAAATATTTGATTCATATTAAATAAATAAAAAGAAATTATTTTGATGATTTTTTTTCAAAATAATTCAATTCTTTCATATCTTCCTCCAAGCTGCTTGATAATTCACCGACTAAAATATCCAAAGCCTTTATTTTAATTAAAAATAGAATAAAAGTAAAACTAATTCACATTAGAAACTTACCACATTTGTGAATGAATTAAGATGAAATTTTTTTAAAGGATAATTTTTAGTTGTTTTTTCTTTAATCTTGCTAACGTCCGTGAGAGTATTTAAGAGAACATCTAGCGCCATTCCATCCATTAATCGGGAAACATCATCATTTTCAGCAACAACTTTGCCATGCTGTGCTACAGTATCCAACATTCGATCAAGCATTAAATCATTGACCAATTTTTCTTTCGCAACTTTTTTGATTGCATTCGATTCAATCGTTTTTATTTTCTTATTTCTTTCACTTAAAACCTCCCCAGCTATATCAACTAGCATTTGTTTGAAAACAGGCTCAAAAATTGAATTGTAGACAGGTCTTTCCAAAGTATGGCTATATCTTTTTTCTTCATTTAGAGTCTTTTGCGCCATATTGCGTACTAGATTGCTAATCTCAGCTTGGTATAAATCCTCAGCAACATCAATTGCATGTTTGTTTGTTCTTGGGATTGAATTATAATAATCCACTTTTGGTATCTGATTATAAGCATCAATTTTTACGCTTTCTATGTACTCTTCTGCAATGGGATCGAACTGAACGCGTGATTTTCTAACCGCTTGTGGTTTTGGATAACTGTTCCTATAGTCCAAATCTTCGAGGAATTTTGTGCTAAATAAATCTGTGCCGTCATAGTTTGTGACAGATGTTTTCTTTAGGATGTCTTGTGCGTTTTTTACATACTCATCTGATTTTAGCTTATAATTTTCTATTTCGTGATTTCGTAAGGACTTAAAATTAAAACTTTAAATAACTATTATTCCTAAATAAAATTCCTTTTTAACTACTTAAATATATTCTAATTGATTTTATTCAAAATAAATGAAAAGTATAAATTTTTTTTTAAATTAGAAATTTAATTTTTCAAAAATAATAACTTCTTTTTGTCTTTTAATTCTGAATTAAAAAATTATTCAATTCATTATTATTAGAATTCAAAATTTAGGATAATTTTAATGGTAAAAAAAAAAATTTTTAATTTAAATTTTTTTTTAATTTAAATTGCGTGTTGCTTTTTTCGATTTGCAGCCACTTAAACTGAAACACAACTTTGACGTATGACTGAAATACCATCTCGATCATGTTAAGATAATCTTCAATCACATCGCATGCTCCTAAGACATCTTTTAAACCTTGGGTCTTTATTAAAATCAATTTAGATTTTTGTTTTAATAAAGTATTAAGTCTCGTCAAAAATTTTAATTAAAAAATCAATTTTCTACATTTTTTTAGATCCGATTTCTTACTCAGAATCAAAAACATTATTTAAATAATTGATTTTTGTATAATGTATAATTTAAGAATGCTTTAATATGATCGAGATGGTGTTTAACTAATACGTCAAAGTTGTGTTTCAGTTTAAGTGGCTGCAATATCGAACAAGAGAATATAATTGCTACCCCATATCAATATAATCAATTGTCAATTACCTAGGTTCAACTGCAAGATAATAAACTTCAAGATCAACCCTTTTTTTTCAAATTAAGCGTTATTTAAAAAAATTTAGTTTTTCTTAGCTTTAAACTTCTTCTTTTTTTTTTAAATATCAAGATAAAATTTAAATCATATTTTTAAACTTTTTTAAGAAAAATAAATAATTACAGAATCAAATTCGGGCTTGTTATACGGGATTGTAGAGATGTAATCTAGACGTGGATTATTTGTATTCCAATTAGTAGCCCCATATGTTCTATTCAAACTTGGAACAACAATATAAGGCTTCAAAAATAAAAAATTATTTAGAGAAAAAAATTTGAACTTTTAATCACTTTTTGATTTTTAACAATAGAGCTATAAGTGGGTAAATAAGGTGAAAGCCTGTCCATTTCATTTGGATTGCTTATGTTGTATGTGCCATTTCGAATTCCCCAAGACTCTAAATTGGGCACTGCTTGTTCTCGATATGAAAAATAAGGTGTAGTTATATTTGGCAACGGTTTGATACCATACGGATCGGCCGATGTGTTGTTTCTAAATTGTGTTGGCGAACCCAAAGGAGTAAAATTGCTATTATTGTTGTTTTGTTTTGCAACAATAACTGTTTTTTGCTTATTGAACCGATCTGAACGGTCCGTATTCAAGCCATTCGATTGTTTTGATTTATTTTGGACAATTCGGTTTGAATGAATGTTAGCATAGGTTGTTTTTGGATTTAGTTTTCGGTACCGAGAATTCCGATTATATTCCAATCTTTGGAAAAAAAATTTTCAAAATGTTAAGCAAAAAATCATAAATTTTAAATCTATTTACTAACTAAACAGCCTAAATAATTATTATTTATTAAAAATAAATCATACTGTCTTTGTTTTATGCTCCAGTTTTCCTCGTCTGAATTAGACACCATATCTTTTTAATAAATTCTTTTTTTCAAGTCAATCCTAGGCAAAAAAAATAACAAGTGGCATAAAGTTGCTCAATTCAAAGATTGATTTTAGAAATTTTACTTTTCTATTAGTAGCGAAAGTTGTCAATAGAAACCATTTTATTTTTCTTTCTCTTTTTTTTTTTTGAATTGGAAAAAAATTTGAAGTCTAATGAAAGCACGTAATTTTATATTTTTTCTTACTTTTTTATGTTATATTTAAATATTCAAAAGCTTTCAAAACTAAAACAATCGTCGGCAACAAACAATGGCTTACATAAATCGTGAGCTGAGCTTTTCAAGATTGACAAACAAAATCAAATATGTAAATGTCTAAATAAATTAAATTAATACAAATTGGGAAAAAAATTATTAATTTAGGATGTGGATGAGTACATTTATTACAAGAACAATCCATTTTTTGCTCAGAGTTTTGTAAATTATTTTATAGAAAAATTTCTTGAAGGCCAAATAATACCAGACATTCTAATCGAAGTATTTAATGAACTAAAAATCGAAAAAGAAGATGAAGATTTTCAGCTAGTTTCCGAAAATTACATAAAACAAAAGTACATGTATCCAAGACTAAATTACCAGGCTGATGAAAAGTATTAAGAAAACAAAATTTTTCAAGATTATTTTAAAAAATTAAATTGTTCTTTTTAAAGTCAAGATAGCAATTTTCGCAATCTTTATTTGGCACCGACTAAAAAATTTATAAACAATAAAACTTTTCTCAACAAAAGTAATTTAATTTAAAACTTTTTTTTGCTAAGGCCTCTATAATAAAAAAAATTATATATTTTATTATTTTTGATATTTATGTCTTAGGTCAAGAAATTTATCAAAAACATACTCAAGAAAAATTAAAACAACAAAAAAATTCGGTATGAACTTTAGAAGTTTTTCTTTTAATTTTTTTTTAAATATAAAATTTAATGGAATAGCAAGAGTATTTACTAGAAAATAAGCCATCAATCTTACTAGACATTGCTGAAGAAATTCTATATCAAGAAATTAAAGATAATTTGCTTCCTAGAATAGTCAATGAATGTTTGAAAGCTTTGTTTGATGAGCCTATTAGCGAAAAAATAAATTACCCACAGTATTACACTACCGATAGTGCTAAAAAGCTTCTTAAATCAACAGAATATGAACAAGAAGAAAAAAATAGGTAAAATTTTAGTAAAGAGAAATAAATTTTGCTTTTTATAATTAAATTTATTAACTTTTAAGGTTGTTTAGTAATTTACATTTAGACTTTTAATTTATTATAAAGAAATTAGTTTCAAATATATGAATTTTTTTAAAAATAAACTGTAAATTCTTTTTTTAAATTTATCTTGATTCTTGCTTCAGGATAATTTGGTAATAAGCAAAAGGACGCTTTAAGTTATGACAACAAAAATATTTTTTTGAAACTCAATAATAAAAAAATATATGTATTTATTTAAAATTTGAGATTCTTATTAAAATATAGAAAATTTAATAGAGTAGTTTAACTGAAAAAAAAATTTTTTTTCATTTTTCAAACTTTATTTAATTACTCAATTGACTTAAAAATAAAGCAAATCTGGTTATGATTGTTTATTAAAAACATCAACAAGGATGAATTTGATTTGAAAAACAACGGCAATGTGAAATTTTAGTATAACAAGGAAAAAGTATATAATTTTTTTTCTAGTAGTGCAAAAATGGTTCTGGAGACAGTACAATGATGTAAAAAATTTGTAGAAAAGAATTCTAAGCTCTGCAAAAACTGTTCAATTTAGTGCAAATTTTATCTAATGTTTTTTAATGATGTGCATTTTAAAGAAAAATGAAGAGTATTTACTGAATTTAGAATTCGTTTGTACAAACTTGTACAACATTTGTTCTGTTTACTGAACCATTTTTGCACTACTAGAAAAAAAATTGCCAAAACAACCACTTGAAATACAAACAAGAATCCAAAAAAAAGATTCGGATGATGTAGACAAGTCAAATTTTTTAGATCGAATGGCTGACTCAATTAAATTTTGCGTTCTTCTCAATAGGTATGGCTGGTTACAAAAATGAAATTTTTATCATAGCAGGCGTTTTTCAACTTATAACTCCATTCCAAATCCAGAATCAAAACAACTTTTAGAAACGTGAAGAAGTTCTACGAATTCAATCGAATGCTCTTCGAATTGAGCTTAACACCCTTAATTGTGCTGAAGACTGACTTGAATAAATGAATTATAAACTAAAATTTTTCATTCTTTTATTTATATTAAATTCTTGAAATTGAATGCTTTCTTAGATGTTTATTAGACTAAAATTAATTGATATTTGTTTCAGCTAATATGAAAATTTTAGAAAATTTAAAAATTTAAAAATTATTTAAATAAAAGATTTTTTTAAGAATTAAAAATTTAGAAAAAACATAATTATAATGAAGATATAATTATTTAAACTTTTATCCAACTTTTTTTGAATCTTGGTTGCTTAAATTTTAAGAAGTCAAGAAAATAAATAATTGATTTTAAAATGAAAGCTTTTTTTATTCTTTATTAACATACCCAATTCCAAAATGTATAATCAAAAAAAAAAATCTAAAAAGAATCTTCAGAATAATAAACATTTTCATCTTTTTTAGTACTAGGCACTACAATTATTTTATTATTTTTAAACATTCGATGAACATTAGGCTTGTACGAACTTTCATAACAACTCTTCGAATCAAAACTTATTTCATCGTATTCATTTACATCAGAGCTGCTTGTTTGGCCTTTCAATTGAAATTCAATCTTTCTTGACTGTGTATCGAAATCACTTGAATCACAAGATTTTAAATTAACTACATCTATTATTTCTCCAAATGAATTAGAACACTGATTTTTATTTCTCACAATGTAATAACCAGAATTTTGATTTCTTCCAAAATTCTGATTATACATTCTGTCATTTGGAGAACAATAACAATAACAGACATCACACATTAAAATTGCATCATCACATCCACTCTCTATTCTTTCTGGACAAACAATTCGATTTTTACAGTAGCAGCATTTTCGTTTAGCAGCATAAACACTGGCTTTATTCATTTCACACTCACTCGATGTAGCTTCCGAGCACGTATTTGATAATTCTGATTCTTGAAACCAATTGAATAAAAATCCTCGATTATTTGGTTGAGCTTTTAAATCCATTTCAAATTCTTTATCATTTGCCAGAGTAAATGACACTTAAAAAATAAAAATCAGTATAAAATTTTGGCTAAACGAAGCTTATGTCAAAAAAGTTTTTTAATTATTTTTGAGTATGCAATATTCTGCTGAAGTTTTATGCATTTAGTATTTTGTATAATATGTGACTGAAAATAATTTACAATTTTAAGTTTTCATATTTACAGATTTTTTGTGCATTATTTCAGAAAATTAAAAAAACTCTTTAGAATTATTTGGTAAATAAAATGAGAATTAAAGACTTTCTGAAATGTTGCACAAAAAATCTAAAAATATGAAAACTTAAAATTGTAAAATTATTTTTATTTTTCCGAAAATTTGTTTCTGCATTAATTATTTTTTAAAATTATTTAATTTTTAAGCATAAACTTCAAAATGGGTAAAATTTAATAAATTTAAATTTATCTACATTCTGTGTTAGGATTAACATGATTTGAAATGCGTTTTAATTCAATTAAATTTTTAGTATTGTTATAATTTTGGTATGCATGATTTGAAATAAAGCCCTTGTGAGAAATTGCTCTAATATCTTGATGGTTTTCGGTAGCAATATTTTGGCTTAGGTTTGGAAAGCTCGAAGATCTTAAAAAACCCTGAGGTCCATTTGAATGCTCTAAATTAACCAGACTTTGTGTCATAGCAGGAATTCTTTTTGTGACAAATAGTAAATTCGATTCATTTGCACCTCTATTTGAATCTTCATAGCCACTTGAAGTGGTTTTAATTTCTTAAAAAAATTTTTAAAAAAATAGTTTTAATTAGCTGCAAAGTTACCATTTTTTTGAAAATGAGACCCGGCAAAACCTGTTCCGCTAAGTGCCATATCATCTACAAAATATTTAAAGCTTTTATTCGTCACTACTGCACTTGGAGGCGCTGCAAAACCCTTTTTTTTCAAAAAATTGTTAAAATGACAAATTTAGATAAAAAAAATTTTTTTTTTAGTTTTTATTAGATTAGCGATTATTACCACTTTAGCTTTACGCCTCTTCCAGCAAAGTCCAAATAAAGGACAGCATTTGAGACAACAACAACACAGTAAGAGTAGCCATATTATCCACAATAAAGCAAATAAAGCCAATAATAAAAAAAGGACCCAAATAGGCATTCTTGGATGCTTGAAAATTTCCCCTTTTCTTGATTGAGTGTAATATTCACTTGCTAAAGTATCAAAACTACACTCTTGACATAAATTAGGATTGGTGAGGCCTGCAATTAGTATTAGATTTGTTTGATTCATTGCAGCACATATTCTAGAATGAAACTCATTCAAAACATCTAGAAAAATTAAAATTTAAAATTCGATTTATCTAATAAATTAAAATTTGATGATACTTAATTTAACATATTTTAGATTAAAATCTGAATTTTTCTTTTATTTTTTTTTTCTGTAATTAATCAATTTAAATCGTCAGATTTTTTAATTTAGTATTTTTTTAGACCATTTTGAAAAGCAATTTTATTTTTTTATTAATCCTATATTTTATTATGAATTCATTTTAAAAACGTTCAAATATTATTGAAATAATAATGTGATGAAAAAATTTACCGTTTAGAGAAACTTCTAAAAGCTATTTTATATAAAATTTCTATTTTAGCACTCAAAAACCGGATGACTTTTTTGACCCTTTTATTTAAATCTTTTTTAATACTTTTTTCAATGAAAATTAAATTATTTTATAGAAAAAATTAAATAATTTTATAATATTTTTGATTTAAGATATAATAGAAAAAAAAATTAAAAAAAAATTATTAAATTTATTGAAAAACAAATAAAGGAAGTTACAAAAGGGGTTCAAAAGACTCCTCCGGTTTTTGAGTGTTAATAAGATTTTAGACAAGACCAAGCTATGTTTAAAGTATTTAAGTAAAGCTTCATTTGAACAATGTTCTTTTTTCTATAAAATTTCTATAACTCTTTCTTTCTGGATAAACACTAGTAGGAATATTTGCTCAAAAATTATTTTATTTTAAAATGAGAATCAATTTTTTTGACAAAATAGATTTTCGAGATTTTTTAAACAATATTAAGTCAACTTAAACTGTTATTATTGTAGATTGAATTGTATATAGTTTATTAATAAAAATATCGCATCTCTTTGGAAAAAAACTTAAATAAAATTAAAATCGACTCTTATCATAAAAAAACTTTTAAATATTGATGAATATTACTTTTAAATGGAACTTATATAAATCTACAATAATTAAACTCCAACACATATCACAATAGAACAGTTAAAATTAAAAAGAAATCCAAACAATACAGATGAAAGTGGATAATACTTTATAAAAAACAAAATAACAAGTGATAATTCTGGCGCATTTCAGAAGAAAAAATTTATCAGTATGCATAGAAAAAATTACAAACATACTTTATTTGTGCAACACTCTTAACTCTATTCAGAACAGCTTTTTTGAAAAAAAAATTCTAAAAGATCTTTCAAAAAAATTTATGAATACTATTTTTAAATCCTATTTATTTCTTTATTTTAAAATACGAGATATTTTTATTTCTTCCATTTAAGCTTTACATAATATCTTAATAAACTGAAAAGCGAAAAGAATAATAACAAAAAGATATTTGAACGAATAGTAAAAATAATCAAGAATTTTTTGGCTATAAATTAAAGAAAAATAAAGATTAAATTACAAAATTTTTTTAAAATTTTTAACTTGGTTTCACATTCGATTTGGTCTCCATGTAAGCTTGAAACAAGATAAAAAAAATTTCTTTAAATAGTCAAGTTAAGCCAGTTATGCAAAAAAATACTTATTATTTAATAATTAATAATTTAAATGCACACTAAAACAAATAAATATTTAAGTTTGTAAAACTATTCATAGATGGTTTCAAGCTTAAATAAAGGCCGAACTTAATGTTCTATAGCTTAGAATTTGTTTTTTTTTGAAAGCTAGTAAATTATGGGGTATAATAAGCAGAGCTCTCCTTTAGGAAATAAGTATTGGTCTGTGTTTAAGGAAAAGCTGTCAGAACAACTTTAAAAAAATTTTTTATCAGACTTTAAAATTTATCGCAAATTTCTTTTAACTTAAATTTGAACAAAAATTTTATTTTATAATTCTGCTTATTAGAAAGTAAAAAATAAAAAATCTAATAAAATTACTTAGAAAATTACTGCAATATGAGTTTATAGCCGCATATACTTCTTTTTGTGGAACAGGTTGACCATTTTGACCATAGAGAATAAATTCAAATATGCTAACATTTTGACTAGGATGAGTTATATTAAAAAATTGTATCCCATTCGGTTTGTATAATGGAAATAGATTCGAATTGTTGTTTATACATTGAAGAGAAAAATTTTTTGCATAAAATTGTGAAATTGAAGATGGATCTGACAAAAGAAGAGTAGAAATCAAATTTTCTAAATTTAATTGTTTTTGCTCGTTCACTACTTGGCTTAAGCCTTCAGTTGAAAATAAATTGCTCATAAACTTTTCATTTTTGTTTATTAAATCAAAAGTTGAGTCAGGATTGAAGTCAAGAGGTGTCCAAAGAACATATGATTCAAAACTACCTCCTAGTTCATTTGCAATTAATCTAAGAACTGTTTCACTTATAGATGTTCGTAATGGAGTCAACATTGAGTTGATATTAAATGGTATTTGCATAGGTATGAACTTGTTCAAATATTTATTCATGTCATACGCTATAAAATCCAAGTCAAAATTGTCAATTTGATGTGAAAAAATTCCAGGTAAAAATATAGAATTGGCATCGCAATTTAGACCAGAAGCTGGATTAAAGATGCCCGGCATAAAAATAAACTCACGATCTTGGTTAATCGGATCGATAAAATATTCCGATTTTAAAAATACACCGGGAGTTGGTCTCACAGACAATTCACCATCTGAGTCCATATATATTCCAGGTAGTATGTCCAATTTGACCAAATTGTATGCCTTTCCATTAAAGTCAAATAAATCTAAATAAGGATTTTCGGATGAAACCAGACTTAGTGCTCGATTTAATTCTAAATATGATTTTATTTTTTCACTATTTGCTCTAAGTGTTTCTAAACTAGCTTTGACTAGAGGCCTCAAATTTGGTTCATTTTGAAACAAGTTCCAATTTGAATAAGAAAAAAATGAATTTTTAGATGCTTGAATATTCAAGCGCGCATAAATATCATTGATTAGATCAAGATCAGGATTTTGAGGCAATTTTCCTTGACTAATCAAGCTAGATATTGTCTCAGAAAGTATTTTATCTATTCTAGCTCGCATTAAAGTTTCTTGTATATTCAAAGGCAAATCAGATGTGAAAGTATTGACCCGATTTCTCAACGAGTTCAATACATCAGGCATGCTTATAGATGGATTTAGAATGGCCAAAGGTCCTTTTGGAATGGTGTTATAATTATTAAATGAAAAGTGCATGAATGTATTGTCGCGTATAAAACTCTGAATTCCAGTGAGAACATTTGGATTAGTAATGTCCAAGTTAGTGTTCGGTTTAAAGTCCGAAAAAATGCTTTCATCAAATGTTAGATAGTTCAAACTTGACTTTAAAAGAGCACTTTCTTTTTCAAGACAAATGTGATCTGATACTGAGTTGTTGAATAGTGGATAGCATAATTCGCTTTCTATTTGGCATCTATCAACTGGAGTCATTGAAGCTGCCATGGTAACACATTGTAATGTCGTGAACTCACAATTTAGTCCGATTATTGAATCACGTTCACATTCACATGTATAAGATGCATATTTGTTTTGCTGATTTAAAGGCTTTCTAATTGCGTTGGTTAAACTAAAACTGTCTTTTTGGCATTTGCTGGTGTTAGGATTACATGATGGTATCACGGAATCGGGATGACATTGATTAGGTTTTGTGTTAACAACTGGTGTTCGACACTTGAAGCCTGTGTATTCACTGTCGCATATACAAACACCTATTGTACTAATATCATCCTTCGTTAGTTTAATTTCATCTAGCTCGTCAATAAATTGGTTAGAGCTGGAGCGTAATCCGTGAACAATTCGATAGTATTTTAGCAATAAGGCTAAGTCTTTGTTGGACACAAATTGAAGTCGTCTCAACAAAAGCTCTAAATCAAAATTAGACAGCTGTTTTTCGTTCTTTAAATTTGATAATTGCATACAAACATTTGGACCAGACTCATTTTCATTGCAATCTGTGTCAGAATTACACTCTAGCATTGATTCCTAAAATTTTTTTGCAATTATTTCTATTAAGTTTAAAAGTTCTTGAAAAAAAATCAAATGTAACATTAATCTTTAAGGAATATTTATATGTGTTTTTTATTAAACGCTAATTACTCTTTTCAAAATTCTATTACAAAGTTACAGTAAAGTATTTTAAAATAATAATAAATAAAATAATTTAATAATAAAAATAAAAATGGCCATCAAATTCTTTATCTGGACATTAATTAACCAAGTTGGCCATTACAATTGAACTAATTTTTTGAAAAGTAAAATTTTACACGTAAAAAAAAAGTTTATCTTAATATTTTTGGAAAAACAAAGGTATGCTTTCAATTTGCTAAAGCTATTTACACGCATATTTTGCCTGAATCGTTAATTTACTCTGATTCGAGCGAGCCTATTCTAGAATACGTGATATAGACAAGAATTTTCAGCACAAAAATGTGAATCACAGTTTACACTTTGATAATGCTGATGATGGGACACACACGAATGGTATTGAATATGTCTGGTGTGCTGCAAAAGCTCATATGAAGACCATGCCTCGAGTGTCTAGATCTTATTTATTAAAACTTGAAAAGCAAGTTATTTTGGGGGAGTATAAAAAAACTTTTTGAACTCATCCTCTTAAAGGTTTAAAAAAATAAGTATCTGTTTGTGTTCAAGCCCTAATAACTCATGTTCAAATATGCATATCCTAATAGTATTACACCAATTCTGATAGAGAATAATCTCTTCTACAAAATGATGTGCTGATTTGAGATGTCATGTCCTTAAAATGTCATGGTTTTTTACCCAAAATCAATATATTTTTTTGTAGATTCAAAAACCAGACAAAATTCTGAACAAATAATTGGGACCATTTTTTTTATTTATTAAATTTTAAAATAAAAAAAAGGTCCTTACCAGGATCCGGACCCATTATGAAGGACTTAAATTCATGAAATTTATGATATTTCATAATCTTTATTGAATTATATATCAAAATTTTAAGTATTTTTTGAAAGATATTATTTTAGAAGATTTTATTTTTAAACTTATTAATTATTTTTATTTTTTAGTTTATTAATTCTTTGATCCTTATTTTTTGTCCATGAGAATTGGACAAAAAAGACCAAGGCATCAAAAAAAAATTCATTTGTTTAACTAACTAGACTGTCGATTGTTTTGAATTTTTAATTAAATAAATTTTTTATTTAATTCTTCCAGACGAACCCAGTCCCGGTCCGAAAAAATTGAGTTTTTTTTTATTAAAAAAAATTTTTCCAAATTTCCTATTTTTATTTCGGGATAAAAAAACGGGATAATTTAACTAAAAATTAGAATATTAAGTAGAATTCAATTAACTTTTGAATTGGTGAAATAAACCAACTTCTATTTTGGTTTTTCAAAAATTTGAATTTTTTCATTTTTTTTGTATAAGAATTTTTCAAGAAAATAAAGACAAATAAAAAAGCAATAAACATACTTCTATTAATCTTGGCATAGTTGATGATGAAACTGTTGTAGTAAAGAAAAATTCACTTGTATTTAATAAAGATGGAATTTCAATTTGGAAAATTTCTCTAAGAACAATGCTATTTTGCTCTGAATCAATAACATTGATTTCAATAGCAGAATTAGTTGAATTAAGCTCTAATTGAAAAAATTAGTTCTTATTCAATTTGTTTAATTTAATTACGAGAAAGTATTTTATTGGGAATAAATAGATTTCCATCATCATCTAAGGTGATATCTTGGCCTATTGCACGAAGAGTATATCTATTTGCCGGGTATATATTTTCGTCTAGTTGAAATTGCCCCAATCGAATATTTGACATTCCATTTAAGAAAAACAAGTCTGTTGAATCATTTAATTTGTCAAAATCATACACTAATGCTGGTGTTGGCTGATTACGAGTGTCAATCTTGAACCAAATCTCGGTTTTTCTAATTTTGTCCATGTTTTCTTTTATATCTACTTTTAACTTTAGAAGAGGATTTGTATATTTAAGAAATTCATTTCCAAGCTTTTGTTTTAAAAATATTTTTCCATCTTTAGTTATGTCCAAGTAGTCATTGTTATCAGACACAGAGTACTCATAATTTTTTTCAGGTTCATTCCCTAAAGGAAATAGTTGAGCTACGATGCTTTCTTTGGGCAAGTCAAATTTAATGCTTATATTCGGAATAAAGATTGGACTATTGTCGAAAAATATCTTGGAATACTCTTCATTTTCAATTGGAAGCAAAAAATATTTCTATATAAAGGAAATTATTTAGTTTATTTAAATGTAATATAAATAATTTTTACGACATAATCTATTTATGCAAAAAAAGAACTATAATATTATTTAGAAAAAAATTTTTAATATAAACTTATTTATTTGATCTTTTTTGAGGAAAATATAACATTAGTCATTCTTTTAGTTCTATGGCTAATCAACAGGCTAATGCCCAATGCCTCAAGAGACTGATTAACATTTCATTTATTAAAATTATTATTATTTATGATAAAAAATAAAATAAAGATTTGTATAAAAATATGGGAAAATTTTGTCTAATAAATCTTATATCACCAAAAAAATTTATAAACTCTATTTAAAGTAATAAAAAATCATTAAGTTAAAATTTATAAAGTTCGCATAGGGAAACTTTGTCAGGAAGAAGGTCGTCACCAATGGTGCAAAAAACTAAATTGTGTAAATTATTTTAAATTTTCGAATTTTTATATTTTTATGCAATACTTCAGAAATTTTTATTTTGCGTTTTCAAGATTAGATAAAAATTTTTGAATTTTTGAAAAATTTTTTTTTCAAAAAATTTTATTAATATATTATATTATTAAACTTTATTATGTATAGTTACACGGAAATGAAAAGAAACTATGATCCCTTAAATTATAAACTCGAGGTATTCTGAAATTTAATTATAAAAAAAATAAATATTCTTCTTATTTTGATGAATAAAAATCAACTAAAATGAATATTTTTAAAAAGATATTGCAAAAAAGTGCAACCTTTTTTACTGACAATATTTTTGCTGATGCAAAATAAAAAGACAAAAAATAAAGCATAAAAAGGATTTTAATTGATTATTGATTTGATTTCCTTAAAAAATTAAAATTTTTTACGAAAAAAAGATTAAAAAAAAAGGGCGCTCTTTTTTGCATTTTATTTTAGGAAATTTTAATTTTTTTAAATAGGAAGAATTTTTGCTTTTTCCTAAACTCAATACTTAAAATAAAAAAGCATTTTGAAAAAATACAATAATATTACCACAAAGTCGTTCTCAGCGATGAAAATATCTACTGCTGATATCGTAACAATAGCATATTGCTGGCCATCAAAAAACGGTTTCTTGAGATACAATTTGTCATCTTCTAAGTAAAAAAATGGATCATCGTCTACGATGCGCAAAGTTGAAAAGTTTGAATTTGAAATAGGTAAAACAGAAATAGTAGCAATAAGAGTATTAATTGGGGTTTTTCGTGTCAAGCGAAGACCAGGTTCAAGATTTAATAATATGTCCTTGATAAAACTTATTTCATTCTTAAAATAAAAAGCTTAAAAAATAATTCTTGTTTAAAAAAAAAATTACTAGAACTGTTGTTTGTGCGTCAATGTTAATACAGCAAATATATGTAAAAATCAAAAATTTTAAATTTGTGTTCATTTAGAATTTTTACTTTAATTTTTGTTGAATTTTAAGAAGAAAGAATCAAATTGAAAACTACAAGGATGACGCGTAATATTTAAATATAAAAAAATTGGCATTCAAAAAATTAAATAAAAAGAGAAAAAGATGTTACCCGAGTAAGAATATATTTGGACCAAAAATTAAATTAAATATTCAGAAATAGAGATCAGTAAAACTTTAATAAAAATTAATATTCAAAAAAAAGAATCTTTATTATATGTTTGGAATTTGATTTTGAAAAAATAAACTTAAAAACCTGGTTATTTAAAAAAAAGTGTTTTCAAAATTTTTTTCATTCTTTAAATTTAAACAACTTTTATTTAATAAAAAATCACCAAAATATTTTTGTATTCCTTGGATGAACCAAAGTGAAAGCTTTAACACAAAATTAAAAAATTCAAAATTTTTCAATCGATGTGATGATTAAAAATAGAATGTAAAATATAATTTTTCTTTCTAATTTATAAACATCCTCAATAATTACTTATTACTTATTGTAATTCATCTTAATTATTTAAAAATAAATTTTTTCTGTAGAACTTGCTTTTGATCTCCAAAAATAATTTTAAAATTTTAAAATTGTGTTCTGTTCTATTGTACTAAATTTCAAAAAACCATTTAAGAAAAAATTTATTATTAAAAATTTTTTATTAGTAAATTTTCATTCCTTTATTGAATTCAATTAGTTCATTATTGTTAGCCAATTTGCACATTTGAATTGGATCACCTCTTAGATCTATGAGAGACTTTATCGAAAGCTTTTGCAAAATCTGTGTAAAAGATGTCAACGTGTAAATCATTACAAAAAAATTTTCCAATAAATTGGAAAGACAAGATTTTTTTGTTTGACAAGACATGATTGACAAGAAACCATGCTATGATTTGAATATTAAATTGTTTTTGAGTAAATACTTTGAAATTGGGTCTTTAATTTGGCACACAATTCAAGTTAATTATACTGATAATATTCGGGAGAGAGTATAAATCCCCCTTTATGTAACGGTGTTACATTTGCTTTCTTCCAAACTTTTAGTATTTCCTCTAAAATTAACGATTTTCTGAGAAGATTTGAAACAGGAAGAGCAAACTTAAAAAAGAAAATAATTAAGTTATCTAATTTATGTACCATTTAATAAAGATTCAAAATTTTGTCGCATTGAAACCGGTCAGACCTTACCTTGCACTAGTTTAGTCTAAGAATTTTAAATTTATTTGCTTAATTAGTTTATTAGTATTAATTTTGGCCAATTACTGTTTTTAGAGAAGGGTTTTCATCTGGTCAGCACATGTAAAATCTTAGAATCTTAGCAACCGATAATCATTTGAAAGTGGACAATTAAAAAATTTTATTTTATCATATGTATGATTAAATAAATAGTCAAAACAAATTATTAATTAAAAAAAAAGGCCGATTGTTTCCATGACAATTTTAAAAAATAGCTCATTTCATTATTTAGCATTCATATTTTAAATTTTATTTTGGTCTAATTCGATTTTTTATATTATTTTTTGATAAGAAAATAAAAAATTTTTTTATTTAATAGTTTAATTATTATTTTAAATAAATCTTAAAATGGCTAATCATCGAAATAAGTACTCCTTGCCGAAAAAATCCGAATATCGTCATAATTTTCTGCCATTCGACTATTATGACTTTTGGATAACAGCGAAAGAAAATGAAAACCTTCGCTTTAAAAACAAGCTAAGAGACTATTTGCACACACCATTCGATTGGGATGAAGATCAGCAGTACTACATCGAGGAATACAACAAGACCGAACAAGCAAACCAAGGCACACAAACATCGGAAAGACCGAACCGGCACGATCACCTCAAGCTTCAGTCTAAATCCGAAAGTAGCATGGAAAAACCAGCTAAAGTAACCAAAAAAACACCTAAAAAATCAGAGGCAAAACGCAGCACGAAGAGCGCATCTGTTCAAGTGAATGTTCACAAGGCCTTTAGACCGAAGCGTTCGAGCAAACAACCACAGACAACAATTCTAAAGCCAGAATCAAATTTAGTAAAGTCAAAAAAGTTTACTTCCAGTATCTCAAGCATGGCCGTACAAACACCTGTTGAATGGCGATTGAGAGACTTTAAAACAACCAGACCAGCATCTAGTAAATTAGAATTTTAAGAAAAAATTTATTTTCCTAATTATTTTTACTAGAAATACAGCGCTCTTCATCTGTAGTAGATTTTCAGCCTAAGCGTCCACCCTTTGCCAATTATGGATGGGCATCGCGCACCAAAGATTTGTGTGTGAAACCAACTCACAATGCACTGGCTAATAAAGTTATAAATTTGTTTTGAATTTTCGAATAAATTGTTAATTAATTTATTCAGGTTTTGGCTGATCAATTCAATGACCAAGATGCCATTTTAGAGTTAACTTTGCACAAAATGAAAAAAGATGCCAGTTATGTGGCCAATGAATACAGCGCTGTTGAGTCACAATTGGCCCATAAGTATAACAATGATAGAAGTGATTCACGCGCTTGGAACAGTGAGTATGATGAAAATTTTCCAGACTTTTCAAAAACACCTATGAAAAAAGAACTATACATGCAGCTAAACCCGAATCGCTTGACCAAAAGTTCTTTGATTAGCAACATTCAGAATCCATTAAATCGTGGACCGAAAATGCCAAAAAAAATTTACTATTTAGATTAGATATTTTTTCTAACATTTTAGGTTGTTTTAAACTAGACTAGATATGTTTTGTATTTTTGAATAAAAATTTTATTAAAAATCATTTGTGCTGTTCATAGTTTCTAGGGAAAAAAATTTCAGTAAGTATTTATTATAAAAAACAGTTAAATAAATACTTTAAAAAATTTTTTAAATGTAAGAATAGAAAAAGACAATAAATAAAGCATCAATAGGATTTTAATTGATTATTGATTTGATTTCCTAAAAAAAAGAGAGTAAAAATTTTATTTTAGATAAAAAATGCGACGATGAGTGCAGTGTTGACAAACCATTTTTGCATAATTTCGATTTATCATTACCATTTCGAATCAATTTTCTAACATCTTTGTCTTCAAATTTTATGTATACAAGTTATGCTTTTTCATTTGTTTTATTTTTTGTTTATACTAAAACCAAAATTGCATCGTCCGCTGTCTCGTTAATTTCATTTTCATTTATTCCATTAATGCAGCAACATTTCATCAGAATCAAGTATTGAATAGCCATTCATACCTTTTGGTATTTCGAATATCAAACTATCGTGAATTGGAGACATTTGATATATAACGACCACAATTGATATATTGCCGAATAGTTTATCGTTCGCCGTTATTTGCATTAGTCTTTGATTTAATTTTGAGAATAGATTTGCACCTATTATTGATATTTCATCAATAAACAATAGACTAATTTTGTCTGATCAAAGACGTAGGCAACAATTCAAAGCATTCTTTCCAGTTTGCTATTCGAATGTACAGTATTGCACGAAAATTTAGACGCACCAGTTTTTTTCATATGTTTATTTAGTAAAACATTAAAAAATTAAAATTTATTTTCAAAATTTATTAGATAAAAATCGAGTTTTAATAAAACTAGCTCTGCCCTTCAAAATGATACAAAATACATGATAAGTCATTTTATCACTTAGCTGAAAAATTTAAATTAAAAATAGGACAAAAATGTCAATCAAAAAATTTTGCACAAAAGTTTAGAAGCACACCATTAATCTTTAATTAAAAATTGATAAATTAACTCAAATGGATTTCTAATTATCTTATAATTAAAAATTTAACTTATAGGGACCAAAATAGTTTATTTATACAGGTAAGAAAAAATCCTACAATAAGTAATAGGAAGTTGGCCTCTGATTTTAATTCTAATGTTAAAAATGTTTAGATTAGTAGAGTAACAGTAAGCCGATTTTTAATTAGTAAAGGAATAGGAACTTACACAGCTTTGAAAAAGCCATTACTGACG
>PJRA01000498.1:673415-687058 GCA_016987375.1 Brachionus koreanus
CAATTCAACGTTGGTGAATGGTGATTTTTAGTGATGAGTCCAATTTTGAGGTGTTCAATAGAAAATCAAGGGTTTTGGTCAAAAGATTACAAAAAGAAAAATATGATCCAAAATTTGTAGTACCAACTCTACAAGGTGGTGGTGGGTCCGCAGGAATATGGGGATGTATCAGCATTAAAGGTACAGGATGCTGTCGTATATATGAGGGCGG
Organism: Brachionus koreanus; assembly: GCA_016987375.1. Taxonomy (NCBI): domain Eukaryota; kingdom Metazoa; phylum Rotifera; class Eurotatoria; order Ploima; family Brachionidae; genus Brachionus; species Brachionus koreanus. The sequence continues at coordinate 673,627 of PJRA01000498.1, forward strand.
AATTAATCAACATGCCTACCAGGAAACGTTGGAATATAAACTTATGGCATCTGTTGATATTTTTTACCAAAAATATGATCATTGGTTTTTTCAACAGGATGGGGCTCCAGCACATAGAGCAGAGCTAATTAAAGAGTGGTTTGATGTGAATAATATTGATGTCTTATCTTGGTGTGTCAGATCACCTGATCTTAATCCTATCGAGAACTTATGGTCATATATTGATGCAAAATTGTTAGAAACAAAGTTAACCTGTATAGGCAAATAAAATATTGAATGCAATGTTGAACCTTTAATGTTGAATGCTGCTTTGCCACTAAAATCTATAGAAGTATTGTTTTAGCGTTCGGTTAACTCTTTTTAACATCTTTTACTTGTATAAATGTTTTATATAACGATTTGATCAAATTTGATTTGCCAGTACCGACGCTAACACTAATGGAACGGTAGATTAAATCGAACACAATCAATAAAATTGATCAAATATCTATATTGGATACGATTTAATAATTTCATTAACTTTTAACACTCGTCGTTTGACATAAACTTTTGCAAATTTTTGTCGTATCCGCATTTGTATTTAAACTAGTTTGTATTCTGTGTATATCGTCTTATGATTCGCCAAGATAGCAAGATTCGTCTTCATATTCTTCATTTTGAGCTTCATTTACGTTTGTAATTAAGTTTTTTTTTCTTTATTCAATCTATTGACTTAATTTTCTTAATTCTTGCTCTGACTGCCAAATCAATTTCGTTTAGTGCTTTGTCAAATTATCCAGCATCAACTGATTCAAATAGATGATGATTTTGAGCTTGTCGATTTATTTGTTCGAATTTTTTGACTGTAAAAAAGAATATATCAAAATTCAGTTTAATTTATCACAATTTTTGAATGGACCATTGTATCAAAATAATTAATATTTTTTTAAATTCTTGTAAAATTTTCTATAATATGATCAGATATAAAACTAAATATCCAAAAAGGAATTCTACCGGGGACATTTTTGTTAAAAGGTCACAGGCAATGTAATTTACTTAATTCAAAATTAAATAATAATTAATTTTTTTTACATTTGAAGATAAGTTACATTCGTATAAAATTTTGTAGTCTTTTGATTATATAAATATTTTTTTTTAAATTTAAAAATAAAAACGACCAGTATTTTTTGAATATGTTAATTTTAATGGCTTTGATATAAATTTTTCTCTAGCTTCTAAGTTTAGAAGATAAAAGCTGTAGACATGCTCTCGAGACACATCTAGTTTAGTTCTCATATTTTATTTATGTAATAATACTAGGAAGATGTTTTTGACATGATTTGTATAGCAGAAAATTTACTATAATTAAGTGCAATGATATTTAAAAAAATTGGAACTTAAGTGGTCCCAAATTAAATTAAAGTCTGTCTCAATTTTCAAATATCACCAGTATTTTCCTAAAATGATGAGCAATTGAGATTTTTTAAGACAAAAAAAATGTCATTTAAATTTCATAGAAATTTCTCAAATTTTCTTCATTTTACAAAAAGATAAAAGGAGAAATTGCTAAAATTTGAAAGCTTTTATGAAAACAAAACATTTATTTTGGTATGTATATGGTATAAATAGAAATAAAATTGTACAAAAAGATAAAAAAAATAAAATAAACAAATTTCTTAATTAACATAAATATTCATTTTTTATTTAATTAAATTAAAATAATGCATGAATTTTTGTTGAATTATTAAATCAAATAACAAAAATCGATTATAATTCTATTTAAAATGACAATATTTATTTTTTAGACTAATATTCATTCCTATTTTAATAAATAGCACCATGTCACTTGAAAATATTCAAATCAAAAAAACATTTTACAGAACTACTAATTTTTAATAAATTATAGATCAACGAGAATAGCATTAAAAAAAACATATTCAAAACAAATCCCAACAAAAAAAAAAATTTATTTATTATAAAAATTTTTAGAAAAATTTAATTTAATTTGAGTTTTATTTTATGTGTTATATGAATGGACTCTAGAGCACAATCAATAGAGAATCAATTGAAACAAATATTGATCGATAACGAAACCCTTATTCTAGATGACAGCCTATTGAAACAGATAATAAGTCACAAAAAGCGGCCGCTCTACTTACACGATTGGCTTCTTAATTTGGACAAAAAAATTAGCCACATTCAAAAAACAATACTCAAACAACAGCAAGAAAAGCTTGTTCAACAACTTTTCATTTTATTCAATCAATTTCCTGGTCCGGCAATTCGCAACCTGATTGCCAACGCAATCGCCAATCTCTACTCTTATGGCGACTTCTTATCTCTCTATTCAACAATCGAAAAATGCAATGACATACTCAAATCAAGAGAGCACGAAACGCAGCAACAGCAGATGGCCAAACTATGCTCATTGGCATGTTTGTGCAAGCTGTACCAGCAACTTGGCCGCACTTGTGGCACCATGTACCAAGACACTTGTCAAATATTATTCAAGTACATGAAGAGCGCCGAGTCTCAGCTGCGCATTGAAATAGTGCACACATACGAAGCGATCATAACTGGCCTGGCTAGCGCTAGCTCTACCAGCCACAGAGACATATTCAAACAATTGAAACCATTGTTCCAAGATAGGAACATGAACGTGCGCTCAGCGGCCATCAAATGTCTATCTGAAATGATCAAATACTGCTCTTTTTTGTATCTACCATCCAATTTGAACACGCCGTCCAATTCTGGCGTGTCCAACGAACTCGAATCTAGTGTCCAACTCGGGCTCAAGGCTCTAGACAACTCTAACTTTGATGTCAGAATTCAAATAAGCATTTATTTAGCTCAGCTGGTCTACTATTCAATTATGAATGCCGACACTCAATCAGTTAACATTGAAGAAAAATCTTCTAATCAAAACAAACACAAACAAAACAATCAAACAAGTAAAATTTTGACACAAGACAAAATTCGCAACATTCTTCTACTGTTGGCCAATGGATTCAATAGGACTAATCAATCATTTAGCGGATTTAATTTGGTTCGCAATGTTACTTTGCCCAATTCGAATAGTTCTAATTCATTGACTAGTGATTCGCAACAAGGACAAAGCACCGAAAGCCCCATACAACAAAGCAGCGGTTCTGGCTCAGTATCAACTAGTCGCGAGATACGCATTGGTGTCACCTATGCCTATGTCGAACTGGCCAATTTACTTGGCGCCGTTTGGCTCGAAAAAAATCTAAGCATGTTTTTAAATCACATTTTAAATTTGGTTAACAATACTAAATCGGTTCAAAATCATTTGGACGCTGTTTATTCGCGTAAGTGTGTTCAATTTATTCTAAGATCAATAATAGGCGGCATGCTAAACGAAAAAGTACAACTACAAGCCGCTAATGAATTGATACATTTAATCGAAAAGCTTAATTCGTCGCCGAACTCACAACATATTCTAATTTGTTCACTGCACGAATTAAGCTGCATTCTAAAAACACTGAATACTTCATGTTCAATCCTGTTGTCTGAAGACAATAAATTGGTCGCCAAGCTATTCAACAGCTTGTCCTATTCGCACACAGGCGTCAAGTGCATGACAGCTTGGTGTCTTCGCTCGTTGACAAATTCTCTGCCCTCGTTGATGTCATCTCTGCTGGACACATGCATGGACAAGTTGTCTCTAATACGCAATCCGTCCGACGCTTTAACTGGCTACGGGTATGCGTGTGCGGCTTTAATGGGCGCCATTAATCAGTGTCCTCTAGGCGTGCCTAGTCTTAAGCCCAAGTTGGGCTTCAACATTGGCGAAGAGCTGTTGCGCAGTGCGTCGCAAAGCTCCAATTTGAACTTGGCAATGCAAAAAACAAATATCGGATGGATGCTAATCGGTGCTTTTATGACTGTTGGCGGAGGCCTAGTGCGAAAACATTTCAATCGAATTAAAAAATTGTGGAATATGACTCTGCCAAGCGGTCTAGAACAAATTGAACAGGAGAAAAAGCGAGGCGATGCGAACACATGGCAATTGAGCTTAGAGAATCGATCAGGCGCTTTGTCTAGCATGAGCACTTTTTTGCTAAATTGCAAAGACACACTAGACGACGAGAGTTTAAATCAAACGTTTGTGCAGCCAATTCAATGCGCTATTTTGCTATTGTCTCAATTGCCCTCTATTTTAAAGCTTAACAATTCAGTTGGTCTTAAAGCACAATCGGCCATGTACAGACTAAAGCTGTACCAAGTATTGAGCAATTTGTCGACCAGAATTTACGAGAACAGCTTTGCCATTTTGCTAAGCGAATTGGTTGCCGAGTTCACCATGGCCGATCAGTCAAATTCAAATCTTGTCACATCAATGCTTCGTTCAGTGTGTCACTCGAACGATTCCATCCTGTTCTCAAATTCGATACATCACGTTGAATACAAATCAATTGAGGATCAATTGGCACCGTTTTCGGCATCTGGTTGCGAAACATTTGAACATGACGTCACATACTTGTATCAAAATGCAAGCTCAATGAACTCAAATGACTATCAGTCAGCATTGCCACTTGGTGTTGCTGTAATCGATGCGTCAATACACCTATTTGGTCAAATGTATCCAAAGTGTCCCAACAAACATAGACTACAAATACTGCAGCATTTCATTGATTTGATACAAAAACAGACCAAATCGAATCGTCAAGCATTGCAAATAAATATTTTTACAGCTGTTTTGAGCAGTTTGAAAAGTTTGGCCGAGAGTAAGAGTGAATTGGGCGACGAGCCGATACGTCAGGCTACACTTAAGCTTGTGCTTGACACATTGAGTCATTCGAATGGTATATTGAGATGTGCGGCGGGCGAAGCCCTAGGCCGAATGGCTCAAGTGGTCGCCGATTCTCATTTTGTCAATCAAGTCGGACAGTTTTGCTTTGACAAGCTGAAAAATAGTCAAGAGGTGACTGCACGCACAGGCTATGCTCTCGGTCTGGGCTGTCTGCATCGCTATGTTGGCTCAATGGGAGCCGGTCAACAAATGACCACCACAGTGTCGGCCTTGTTTGCCATGGCTCAAAATCCCAGCTCGAGCATAGTACAAGTATGGGCCATACACGCACTCTATTTGATTATTGACTCGGGCGGCTCTATGTTCAGAAATTTCATTGAGCCGTGTGTAGAGTTCATTGTTCAATCAGTGCTCCGGATACCGTTGACCAATCGAGATGTGTTCGTTGGACTAGGCAAACTGCTCAGCTCGTTGATCACTTTTTTGGGTCCCGAGCTCCAACTGGACGAGGACATATGCAATTCGTGTTTGATCACGTGCACAGTTATGAAACAACACTTTGACTCGACAATCAAAGCTGAAGCCATTCAGTGTTTACAAGAAATGCATCTATTTGCGCCTAAGCTAATCGATTTGAAGAGCCTGGTGCCCTATTTGCTTGATTCTTTGGTTAGCAAGGATTTTGTGCTTAGACGAGTGAGCATCAATTGTCTAAGACAGTTGTGTCAAAAAAATTCGCTTGATGTATGCAAAATAGCCAAGGATTATGTGAATGAGACGCATCCAAGTGGTCTTTTGTGTCTAATAAGCGACCGAGGATTGGAGTTTTTGCTGTTCAAAATGCTCGATATAGAAACAAATCCTAGACTAATCAAGGACATACACGACATATTGCACAGTCTTTTGACATGCACTCTAAATGAACTGACTTTGAAAGATTGGCTTTTTTTGTGCAAAGACATTGCCATTAGCTCTGAAGGTAGGTTTTGATTTTATAAAGAAATAAAATAAGAATAAATTAGAACCCGAATCGTATTAGATATTTTAAGGCAGGAAAAGTGTTGAAATTAAATTAGAATTTAAGCGAGTGTGAATTTAACACTCAATAATCAATAAAGTCATAATAAATCTTATATTTTGCAATGGCTAGTTATATTTTTTCTAAACTAAAATTTCTTAATTTTGCACTAATTTTATTTATTTAAAGTTTAAGTCCCATGGACAAATTGATCTATGATATAAAAAAAAAAATTAATTTTACTTGAATTCCAAAAAAAAATTCATAATTTTGCCAACAAATATTATTTCATCTAATTTTTCGAAATAATATTCTAAATTCCTAATGCTCTTAAAATTTCTGAGAAAATTTTTTTGTTTTGCTATTTTTAGAAACAACCAATATATCGATACAATGTGTTCATACTTTTTGTCCAAGAAACAGTACCATTTTCTCAATTTATTGAACGTTTGAAACTATATTAAAACGATTTTCCACAGATAAGTTAAATTAAAAAAAATTTCATGTGTGAGCATATTATTGTAAGTGCTTTACATAAATTATCAACAACAATACCTGAAAAATACGATATGATACCATTATAGGCTCAAAGCCCTAGCCAAAAAAAAAGACTCAAGATTGGAACATATTTCAAAATAATTAATTAATATTTTTAGATCATATTTATTTTTTGGCGCTAATTAAATTGTTTTTGAAATTTTATAATACATCTTAATTTCTATTTGTATAAAGAAATCTTTTTGATGCAATTGAAAAATAATAAACATTTAGTAAAATCAATGCTTTATTGAGTATTTTAAGTAAATTTGTCTCTGACTTGACTTTGACTTTTGCACAAGTCTGATTTTTCCATTATTTTTCCAACAAAATCACTCCTGTCCTCGTATAGAATGACAAGTTAATTTTAGATCTAATAAATTTCTGAATAAAGCAACAATTTTACCTTATTGTTTAATATTTTTCAATTGAACAAACAAATTTCCTTAAGAATACAAAAATTATTAAGATTAATTATAAAATTTTAATAACAATATAATAAACATCAAAAAATAAAAATAAAATAAAAAAGTTAATTAATTGTTTTGAATTATGAGCCAATTTTAAGCCTTTTTTCCTTGCTTCCTGGCTAAAGCCTTAAATCTATAACCGTATCGTAGTATTTTTCAGGTTAGCTTATGATTTAGGTTTAAAAGATGAGCGTCTGATCAAATTTAACTTTATATTTTTTGTTTAATATTTAAAATTCAGAAATATCTGACTTCCTCTTCAATTATTTCAAACTTATATTATAGGTAGAAAATTGGTTTAAACGTTCAATAAATAGGAACAATTTATTTAGTTCAATGTAACACTTTCTCTAAAAGTATTAGCATCTTTTATCGGATCAAACTACACAAAGCAATTTTTTTTTCAGAAATTATATAAGCATTCAGAATTGACAAAATTATTTCGAAAAATTAGACAAAATAATTTAAGTTATATTAGTGCTAGATTGAGAAATTTTAGTGAAAAAAAATATAATTAGTCATATAAAATTAATTTCTAAACAGAAGTTTACATTTTCCATTTGAAAAGCCATTCTTCAACTTCTCTTAGGTACTTGACAATCACTTTAAACAATTATTTTCTTTTATTGTCCAGAAATTATTTTTTTTTAAATTTTAAAATATTTAAAATTTTCTGTTTAATACCCATAGCTTTCTACTGGCAAAAGATTGTGTCAATTTTCTCTAGTGATTAGAATAAAAAAATAGCTAGAATTTAGATTTTTTTATTAAAAGTTTAAGCTTTTTATTATTAAGAATCACTCAAGAGTTTTTTCTTAATCTAAAATATTAAAAATAACAAATATGAAATATTAATAAAAAAAATACAGTAAAAATACTATATATTTTTTTTTTAATCAAGCAAAGATCAAATTTAAAAAAGAATTGTTTGTACAGATACTGCAGAAATTTTTACCAATGAATTCTAACTTTTGCCAGATCTCTTCATTTTTCTAAAAAAAGCATACCATCAATAATCATTTGATTAAAATAACAATAAATTTTACAGTTTTTGCATTTTCTTTTTGCCGAATGATTTATGTACAATTAAAAAAAAGTCCATCTATTTTATCTCATTTTAAGCTATTTATTTCATTTAAGACCAAAAAAACAATAGTTTTTTAGAATGAATAATGCAAAACGAGATTTTGATGAAAAAAATAGTTTTCCTGAGATTTTATAAGCTGTTTTTTTTAAACTTTATTAAATTCTCTATGAGTTTATAAAAAATGTTTTAAAAATAGAGCAACAAATAGTTTAATAACAAATTATTTAATAATAAATAATCAATAAATAAAATTATACAAATTTAAAACGAAATTAGGAATAATTTAATAAACAGTTAAAATATGAAGTAAGCAAATAAAGGAAAAATAATAGTGCCATTTGGAATGTTTATAATTAAAAAACTAAAAAAAGGAAAGGTATCAACATTTTATAAACATGTTTTAAAATCATATCAAAATGTTTATTCAAACGAAATTTATTTTTCAGCTTCTATATAGTTTTTTTTTTACTTTTTTAAGGTCTTAAGAATTAATTTGAAGAAAAATCTAAAAATTTGTTCTAAAAATTTATTTGAATTGATAATTATTTGAATTTCCCAGATAAAAGTCTTGCTTTATTTTCAAACTAAAGAGTTTATAGCGTTCAAACGGCGTTGCAAAGGTTCACAATTATAAGGAAATGATCGCTTAAGTAAGCTTATTTTATTCTCAAGTATTCGCAATATTTCAAACATTTGATCAAATTCCAATTCTTCGCTTCCAACAATGCTCTTTAAATTTTCTAATTTTTTTCCAAATTTGTCTTTTAAATTTTGAACAAAATTATCTGATTCAGTCAATTTAGACTGTAAGAACTTTAAGTATTTGAGAAAATACTCCAAAAAATTTGTTTCATTGCTAATTAGCCAATCGAGTAAAACTTGATAATCAAAACGAACGCTTGAACAGAGCTTTAAAAACATAAAATGAGCATTCAAATCAAAATCGAACAAGTTTTTTAGTAAAATTAAATTTTGAGCTTCTTTTTTTAAACATAAATAACAAAAATCGATGATTATGTCATCATCTTTTCCATTAAAAACCATGTCTAGCCGAAAATGATTCTCTGTATAAAGCATTTTGTTTATTATTTCCATATTTACATCCTGGTTGTCTAAATTTATCAAAATTTTAAGCACAACAATAAGAAAATTCGCAATCAAGTTCTCTTTTATTTCATTAAAGCAATTAAGTTCCTCAATTGTTTGTAATATTAATTCATCATTAAATTTGTTTAGTACAGATTTTGAAAATTCCACCTCAATATCATTATTTACCATAAATAAACTCATTGACTTTAAGTATTTGTTAAAAACATAGAAATTTTGATTCATCACAAGATTGAACAAATCAACTTGAATAAAAAATGTCTCAAATTTCGAAACAATGTGTTTATTTTCTATTAAACATTTTGATGAAGTAATTATTGCATTGATGATGCTTAAGGAAGATAAAATATTTGTCAATTCAAGCGCAGGCTTCAATAACCGGTCTATTAGATTGACTAGTTCTGTGTTATTAATAAAATCTGCTTGGTTATTTTTTAAATAAATTTTCAATAATTTTATCCCAATATTAAAATTAATTCCAACAACTTTTTTGACCAAATCCAATTCTACACAAGCATTTGATAGTGATTTTTTTAAAAGCTTAACAAATAAATGTTCAACGATTTTATTTTGGCTGCACATTGACTCATTTTGTTTTAGAATTGCCAAAACCTCTTCAAAATTTGGAGTATTTGTTGAATTAATTTCAGCAATTTTACTATTCAAACTAAAAATCGTATTTTTCTCCTCTAGGTTCATATTGATTTCAGATTTTTTAATGAATATATTAAATTATGAATAATTATGTGCCATTAAACTTTCATTTTAAATGTATAGATAGCAAAAAATTTTAAAGCTATACATTAAAAGCAACTTTCAAAAATTATTTTGTGTATTAATTTAGTAAATATTACTTAAATTTTGAGCAAGCTATTTTAGCTTTTCGTTGGTACCTGACTATGAAAAACATTAAAATTTTTTCTAATTAAAATAGAATGAAGACAAAATCAAAAACTGACAAAAGGGAAAAAAACATTTAATGATTTAATCTATTAATTTGGAATTCTACAAGAATTTATCATTAAATTTGGTTTTTAACTCTCTTCAAAACTAACAAAGCGTTCATTTTTTGACGCTAAATAGTTTAGTTTTATTTGAAAATTTTAAATAAAATCATCTCTTCAATACTATTTCTAATATTTCCAGTTATTTTATTTAACTTTTTTTAAATAGAATTAAAATTTATGTTGGTAAAACGATATTTGTTTCATGCGTTTCGAACACTAGAAATTGTACAAAAAATTTAAAATTCTAAATAATTCACATTTAAATGATGCATTCCAAAGTAGCTTTTCTGCGTTGCCAATTAAGAACAATTTTTAATCAAAACATCTAAAAAAGACAAGAAAGCTTCCTATTCAATAATTTTAATGGAATTTTTATAGAATACATGACAGTTTATTAAATTTTTAATAGATTTCAGTATATTAGTCAATTTATCTTTAACTAATTTTTATATGAAAAAAATATAAAATTTAATTTTGGTAATTTACAACAAAAAAACCTTATTTACCTTTATTTTAATTTAATATTCTAGTTTACTAAAATTTTGGATTAATATAAACTCAATAATGTTAATATGACATTCGCGATGTTTCCAGTGTTCGATATGCTACAATAAAAGAAGACAAAGAAAAGTCGATTGATTAGAAAAAAATATTTTTAAAATAAAAATTTAAGATTTTTTTAATTTAATTTTGACAGCAAAATAAGATTTTTTATTTACTTTTTTACTCTACCATTCAGTTCGTGACAAAAAAATTAAAACTAAAATAAAGTCAAATAAAATTGAAAAAAAATTTAAAATAGTAGTAGTAGTTAATACTGCGACTCTTTGGGTAAAGCTTCGTCGAAGCTATGGGACTAAATTCGATGAATCCGTTTGTCTAGATTTTTTTTCTATAGAAAAAAAAGTAAAGACAATCTAAAAAATATAAATAAAAAAATGAATAAAAATAATATTAAAAAACACTTTTTTTTGTTCAGAATTGTTGGCTGGGTCAGTTGAAGCCTTGACAATAGAAAAAAATAGTAAAGAAAAATTTGAAGAAAATTTAGAGAATGAAGACAATGATCAGTTCGATGATGATTCATTAACATTTAACAGTAAATCAACATCAAAACATAATCAATCTTATCAATCGGACTCACAAAGCTTAAAACTTAAGCAAGTAACAAAAATCATATGTCCAAAATGGCCAAATCGTGTCTTTGCATTCGATCTAATACGCAAGATTATATTAACATTCGCTCAAATCGCTACTGCCAATGATACAGATTCGTACAAAAACAAAGCTCACTTTGATCTTCTGTTAGCCAAAAAGCTAAAATCAAAGCCAGCAAATTTTAAAAATGAAGGAGATACAGAAGAAAATTACCTTATTCTTTTTTTACAAGATCTAATGCGAATAGCATGCATAGGCACAACCAGTTCTCTCGATCCACTAAAACTAGTTGGTCTAGATCTATTACTTGATTTGATTACTTATTTCGGCAAAGTGGAAGAGCCTAATCCAGAGTTTAAGGGTCATCTAATTTTGGAACAATATCAAGCTCAGGTCAGTGCTGCTTTACGACCTCAATTCAGCATTGAAACTAGCGCACATGTAACAGCCAAAGCATGTCAAGTATGCTCAATGTGGATTAGTAGTGGTGTAGCTAGAGATTTAAATGATCTTAGGAGAGTTAATCAACTTTTAGCTTCTTCACTTCAGAAATTAAATTCAAACAAAAAAGCTAGCACACCGATGGTCAATAATGATCAATTAATTTACAGTGAATTAAGCTTGACAGTGGAGAAACTAGCCGTTTTAAGAGCTTGGGCTGACGTGTACACTGTCGCTCGAAACAATCTCATGTCAGAAAACTTGCTTAATCTAGTTAAACCTGAACTAAAGGTTTTAAGTCATCATTGGTCAGTTGCTTTAAAAGACTATTCATTTTTATGCCTTCCGCCTGAATATTCCAATCAATTGCCAATAGAAGGTGGTTCTTTCTATCATGCTGATTTGGTCGATTCTTCTAAACCAATTTATAAACAGCATTTTACCAGAATTTTGCTCGGCTATTCACATTGGTTGAATGAGATTGAATTCGAAATAAACGAGACTGATGAAGTTAAGCAAAAACTTTTCTTTATGCTTTTGGGCCTTAGTCTGGAGACTTTGTCGAATACCCAAGGTTTGGCTGAACTAAGTGACGAAACTATTCAAGATATTTTGGAGTCAATTGATTCACTGTTAAAAATTAAGTTCTGTAAAGATGTTCTAACGAGTAAAAGCATTTATTTATGTGTTGAAATTTTGTCTATTTTATACAAGTAAATTAATTTTTTTAAAATACTGTGTCACCGCACACTTGATTGTAAATGATGACTTTTTTTTACTGACTTTTTCCCAAATTTATTAAAAAATTAGCTTAAATGTGTGAAACTGGTCAAAATAGACCCGATTAAAAATATAAATAAAATTTTAAACTTTTGGTTTTGTGAAATTTAGTACAATAGAACAGAAAAAAATGATAAAAATTCTTGTAACTTTTCTTTTAAAAGTCAAAAGCAAATTTTGTAAATTCAACATGATGCAGCATTCAAAGTTGAACTGTAATGAAAAATCTAAACAAACTCTGCAAACTCTGCAAACTTAGCAAAATTAAAATTAGGAAAAATTTAGATATAGAGCCTTTTGCAGAGATTTTGCACATCATTAGCAGACTTTGAATTTTGGCGCTACAAAGTATGTTGCAGTTTGTTGCACTTTAGTTCTCTTTTCAGCCCTCTTATTAGGAAAACTTAGAGAATTAATAAAAAAAAAATAATCCTAATTAAATAAGATTAAATCAAATAATTGATTAATAAATAGTTTAATTTAAGCTTTTTAAAGTAAAGTGAGTTTCTTAGACAAAATCTTATCAAATTTAACCTTTAATTACAGCGCTCTTTAATTTCGTCAACCATTGAGTTGAAATTTAGTTTAAAATCAAATTTAATTCCTAAAATTTTAATATCTTTTTGGCTTTCAATTTTATTTCCATATAATTCAAGATCAAAATTAGGAGATTCTCTATTGTATTTTGATAGGACGACTAAACGTGACTATTCAGCAGAAATTTTCATTTTCCAATTGAAAAGCCATTTTTCAAACTCATCTATATACTTTATAAATTTCCCCTTTTTTTTCTTAGTCACCGGCACTAAGAAGAGGCCTATTGATCACAAAGCTATTCATCAGTGTTGTATAAAAATATTCAAAGGTTTTTTACCATTAGTCGTTTTTGAGATTGATTCAATCAGATTACGGCTATAAGAGTTCTATACCGAACAGCTTGTAAGCCATTTTTTTCAAAAAATTATTCATTTCATTGAAAAATAATAATTAATAATTGAATGTGTGGTGGTAGAAATTTTTTCCAAAAATCCTTAATATTATTTTTAATTTTTTTCCAAGGATTAAACTCACTCG
>PJRA01000498.1:688589-699758 GCA_016987375.1 Brachionus koreanus
TCAAATTTGGTGAACAAAATAAAAATTAAAAATTTTCTGAAATATTGCACAAAAAATCTATAAATATGAAAATGTAAAAATGTAAAATTATTTTCATTTTGCCTTGATTTTAGATTTAGATTTTTTGATTAAATTTTTGACCTAAAAATTTTTCGCTTAATTATTTTTCACTATTTTTTACCCTTTCCAAAATTTAAAACATAAAAAGTTAATTTTTCAAATGATAAAACTTGATTTGACCTTGAACAATGGATTTGTTATTTGGGCGCACAATTTTTTAACGCATATACAAAACTAATTAACAAACAGCTAAATAAAGATTCTAAAAGTATGAAATAATAATTGATTAACTAGTCTCTTATTAAAAAAATTCTTCACTATCAGAAAACTTGTAAATACTTTTTCCTCATTTTTTAAAATAACCCTATTTAGAGTATTTTACTCCAGCTAATATGGCTTTGGAACTCGGGACAGGTTTGGTATGAAAAGTACTATTCATAATTGAATAGTATCTTGCAATACGCAATAGAACTTATACAAAATCAAAAACAAAAATTCTTTTCTTCTAAGTAAGAGTTCTTTTGATTGAGCGGTTGAACAACTCATTGGCGAGTTTGTAAAAGCCTATTAAAAATTTACTATCTGTTAAATGGTCCCGTAAGCCATTGGTTTTTAACATAAAAGTAAAAATCTTGACACTTATCTTTAGAAAAATCTTTAAATTCTCTAAAATTTTTCTCCATTTCCTTTAATTACTGCTTAATCTTTACTAAACTTCATAAATTCTTTCTTACAGTTAAATATAAAGTGAAAAACTCATCAATAGTTTACAATCCAAAAAATGCTTTGACATCAGGCATCTTACACGACATCTTGCACAAAAGCTGGAGTTATCCTTGGATTTAGAATTGGTATCAGTGGATACTAGTTTTTTTTTAATATAAATATTTTAAATTTAAATAGATGAAACCAAATTTTAATTTTTCCTGTTTATTTACTTTTTAAATCCTCGTCAATATCCCTTTTTTTTTCTCTTGGCTTTTTGATTTTGGTATATTTTCTTTTGACAGAATAGCCTCTAGCTACTTTAGTCCTTTAATTTAAATCGATTTTTTTTTCAAATGTGCTTAAATAAAATTTATGTGCGTTGAAATTATTTCAAAAATGTGCGGTAGCAAGTTTTTGGTACGTTGTTAAGTTCAAATGTCTTTTTAATAAAAAAATTTTGCAACAGAATTTTTGGAATGTGCCTTAAATTTTTGTGTGCAGTGGTCCCTTGGAACAAATTTTAATTTTAAATTTAATTCAATTTATTGATAGTATAAATTTCATTTTATTTTAAAGAGCGTACTTCATTGGTATCAATTGTTTACCATATTTTGTTTAATTTGATTCAATCAATCAACAGTCTTCTAAATAAAAATGAGTCCTTAAATGAACAAATTAATCAATTTGAAAACAACTTGTTCAATTCAATATATGACTCATTCAGGATTATGTGTTCAACATCCGAAGAAAATTCAGAAAACAGTTTTCTTTTCCAATTGAATAACTCGGACTCATCAAGTTCACTTATTCAAATTCAGCAATCCGCTCTCATATCCACTTTGGCTCTCAAGAATACTTCTAATCTAATTAAAATGAAACTGTTGGCCATCTTTTTCCAATCTTGTTCTCTACATGTTTTCGAACCATTAAATGTTTATGAAAAATGTAAAGTGTTTATGTGCTCAATGCGGTGTTCTGATGACCGCAAAGAGCTCCTTTGTATGATCGAGAGTCTAACCGAAATTCTCTCGAATAAAAATGCTTCGAAAAAGATAAGGATTATACTATTAAGAGAACATTTGTCTTATTTATGTAAATTGACTTCTAATAGCAATGACTCCGACTGTTTTATATCTGTTACCAGTGAATGTGGCTTTGAACTAGTCAAAAGCTTGTTAGATCTTTTTGAGAGTATGGTAGCGTTGACCAGCGAGGATCAAGAAGAAGCGAATTCAGTAGTCGAAACTCTGACTATATACGTGCATATACTGGGTGCTTATTTGAACTTGGAATTTGAAGAGAGAGATACGAGAACCAAACGAAAACAGACTCAGATAAATGATATAATTATTACAAAGCTGCTTAATTTAGGCCTAAACTATAAATTAGAATTTAAACAAGTATTGGAAAATTGGCCTAATTTGAAAACTAAAATAGGAAATGCATTTAAAGCATCGGCTAGTCAAAAAGAAAAATCTCAGAATACAACACCAAATCTGAATGCTTCTTGTTCCAAAACACCTAAAATTCAGCTTAATTTTAATTTTTCTAAAAAATAAATATTTTTATACTTTTGATTTTATTTCCATTTTTTATCTATATAAATAAAATAATATATTATTATATAATATAAACATTTTTTCTTTCTTATTTTTTTTAAATAAAAAAATTTAAATAGCTTTTGTTTAATAGCTTTTGTTTAATTTAAATAACTGATTCATTTAATTTCCTCAAAACTGTAAATTTAATTATTTATGGTCTTACAAAAATGACTAATATTTTTCGCAAGACAAATCAAAGTTCCAAATAATCTATTTATTCAAAAAATAATTTAGGCGAAGTCTTAGCCGGTTGGAATGGAGACCCAGCACTTCCTTTTAGCCACATAATTGATTTTTGATGTCGCACAATGCTGCAGCATAACAAAAAAAGTTAATTTAGATTGAGTTCCGCCTTTAAATTCTTAAATGTTAAAAAAGAAATTTACAATTTTCATTTATTTATCTAAAAAGAATTAAAAACACATTATTTCTAAATAATAATGATCAAGAAAAAATAATCTTTTTATTTCAAAATGAAGAAAAAAAAACTTAGCTTTTTTTAAATTTTATTTTATTGTATTTATTTTTTCTACATCATCCTCGCGATGTTAACTGAAAAAATATCTATATATATATATTTCAAAATTAATAAAGGCTGTCACAAAACTAAAGTTTCCATTTCGTTTCAGTTTTTCTACAAGTAATTATAGTTAGAATAAATGAAGACTAATAATCATTAAAATAACTAAAAATTCTTTTTTTCTTTTTTAAAATTAATAAAATTGTTATAGAAATTGACACTTAAATTATAGCTAAATTGAAAATAAAATAATTGTTTTTTTTTTTTTAAATTAAAATATTGTTATTACCATCCATTTGATTTTTAAAAATTTACTAGACTTTTCTTCTAAACAAAGAATTAAAAGATTTATTAAAATCTTTGCTTAGATTGTAATAAATAACAATTAAATAGGCATTTGATAAAATGACAAGCTGTTCTGAAAATTCCATATAATTTGAGCAAACTCTACTGAAATAAAAACATATATTGTTTCTATCAATATTTGACATCAGCTTAATTATGAAGATATACAGAGAAAATCCAAAATGACCAAATTTCAAAATGAAAATGAATAAGAGATTTAAAACCACTGTCATGTTTACTTTTAATTCACCATTTTTTAGTTTTTCTTCTTTAGAAATGTTAAGCTTCATAGCAAGTTTATTTTTGGTCGTTATCTTTGAATTAAACAAATAAAGAATATACATATCTATGAAGAGCAGAAATAAAAAAAGCAAAAAATCATTTAAAACAAAATTAAATACAAATAAAACAAAAAATATAATAGCTCTTTTATCGTTATAAAAAAGTCCAGATACTGAATGATCACCAAACTCACGAAAAACATTAAGCATAAAAGTATTTTTGTTTGGAAATTCCTCATAATCTACTTCATCTGTAACAAAAAAATTTTCATTTACACGAACAACAAATAATTTGTCAACACAAATAATGACACTCAATAAAATTATTATTGTGATAAATGCTTTAAACTTTTTCTCATTTTGAAATTTTGTGATTTTCTTAACCCAAGGCTTATCTCTAATCAAAATACTCAGTCTTAACCACGATATGCCTACTATTGAAGCATTTGACCATATTTTTAAAATACCAAGCACAAATTCTACAAATATTATGTCAAATAGCTGAACAGCTCTTTCTCTGATAATTGATGAGCAAAAAATTCCATTTACATAAACACATTTGTTGATCAAATGAATGCCATAAATAACAGAATATACCAAATTAATAATGCTGTTTAAAATCATTATTTTATCTGATAAACATTTTCTAGTTTGTTTGATATTTGAGAGAACAATAAGATTTAATGTATTGGTTATGACCATGATAACACAAAAAAAAGGTGTTATAATAATTGACAGAAAATTCAATATTTCTGAATTGTAAATCAAATCTGAAGAAGTGAATTGGCTGATGTATAAATTCGGTGTAACAGTGCATTTTTCTATTTGTTTCTCGATTTGGCAATCAATATTTTCACATTTTTGATAGAAAAATTCTCTGTCTGAATCTGATTGATTTTTTGATAAATGATATAGTAAAAAAAATGTACAAGAACAACCAAAAGAAGACATGAAATCAATGTTGAATCCTCTCGTATAATAGAATATTTTAAAAACACAAAAATCTTCATCAGGAAATTTATATTTATACTCATTAATTTCTAGAATTTTAAAATTTCTGTTTAATTCATTTTTAAAAAAATTTTGATTTATATAAATAAATTCAAGTAAATTATCTAATTTTAAAACGATTGTGGTCAAGCTTATTATTTGTTTGATTGCAATTTTTCTAATTTTTCCTTTCAATTCAAGTCTTTCAGTTTTTTCAAATACATATCGATCTAAAATATTTTCATCTAAATCAATCCTATAACCTTTGATTACTATTTCTTTAATTGATGAATTGAATGTTTTGTTTGAAGCTAAAAACTCAAGCTTATTTTTTAGTAAAAAAGTATTAGAAAAACCATAAAAACTGATTGTGTCAATAATTGAATTTCTAAATATCAAAGAACATGTATTGCTGAAATATTTTACCGAAAATGCGAATTCAATACTATCGAGAGAGCCAAAAAAGCTTAATTTTTCTTTAATATTTGAAAAACAATCATTTTTTTGATTAGAAATTGTGAAAAAATTTGAATAGTAAAAACTTAAAAGAAAAAAATTTAATTTTTGTTTCAATTTAGTAAAAAAATTAGAATAAGGATCTATGGCTTTAATTTTTATAAATTTAAAACCAAATATTGCTTTTGATTGAGTTTGGGGAATAGCAAATTTGAATGAATTATCTAATAACATATATTTGTCGTTTGAAATTAAATTCAAAATAAATCTATTAGAATTCATATTCAAACAGGTGAAGTTGATTCCATTGTTTCGATCAAAATAAATATTTACTTCAAATAAATAGCCGTTTCCAATTAATATTGTTTCTTTGATAGTTTTAAAATTTCTGCATTTATGATTGATTTCATAATTTTCATGAAAACTCAAGTTTTTAAATATTATTATGAAAAAAGCAAATATTTGAATAAACATTTCTAAACTTTTAAAAAAAAAAACATTAATTTTTTTGTTAAAAAATAAAAAAAAAAGAATTTCAAATATGTGATTTTTAAGCTTATTTAATCGATTATTTATAATAAATCTGTGAAGCTACGTTCTACTATTCGAAATCAATTTATTAATTTATATTTATGTATTTTGATTTTGTTGGAAAATATCTTATTAAAAATAACTTTCTGCATAAAAATTATGATCAATTTCTTATTTTAGAGAAACGATGACGATTATGAATTTAGTAGTTAAAAATAATTAAATTATCAAAAGACTAAAAATAAGTTTTATCAGTCCTAAATAACAAAAACTAATGGGTGATCACAAATGGTTGTCCTCATTTAGAAAAAATTTTGTGAACCAAATATGATATAAAAGTAAAATTTAAAGCATCAAATTTAGATGCCAAATCAAACGTGACTATTAAGAGATATATCTAGTCAAAAACAAACTCTCAGAAAAAAGAATCGAGGTATTACATCATAGGAAGAAAAGCCTAAAGTGTTCTGAAATTAAAATACCGATTGATCAAAAATTTTACCTTTTTGATAAGCTAAATTGACAAAATATATGAAAAAATAAAATAAAATTTTGAATTTAAATTTCTCTTCATCCATTAAAATCTCATTTAACTTGATTTAAAGAATATTGATTTATGAATTATGAATCATCTGGTGTATTTTACTTCTTAATTGATCTAAAACGAGATTATATGCTTTATTATGGTTAGAGAAAATGGAAACTAAAAAAAAATGAAAAGAGACTAAAAAATATATAATAATTAGTTAAATCAAAAATTTTTATTTGAAACTAAATCGATTTTAAACACTTAAATCACTTAAATATCGTCTGATAAACTATACTGAATTTTTATTGATAAACATCAAAATCGGATGCTCATTGAAATAAGGAAATTGAAAATTTTGATGATTCTAATCAAAATAGTCGAAAGACTAATGGTTTTAAAAAAATTACTTTAAAAATCGTTAGTTCCTATGATAATAATATTGCTAATAACTAAAATATTTAAAACACATGAAAAGAAAATTTTTAAAATACAACTTCTTTTCGCTTTTATTTGGCTTTTCAAAAGATAATATTATCCGAAAAACGGGGTAGTCAGACCTTTACGACAAAGTCACTTCCGACAAATTTCGATCCGACAATGACTTTTACGACAAAATAATTTCCGATAAGTCACTTCCGATAAAACTCGATCCGACAATTTTTTTTTAAATTAAACTTACATATACCAGGGTTTACGAAAAACTTTTAGAAACTAAACCAGACCTTAATCCAAAGACCATTATGACGGATTTTGAAAAAGGCGCAATGAATGCTGGAAGTTCCGTTTTTAGACAATCAAATATCAAAACTTGTCTATTTCATCTCACTCAAAATATATGGAAGCATATACAGTTACTTGGTCTCTCTTGTCTATACAAAGCTCCAGTGTCAAGCGAAGAATCAACTCAAAAATTTAATGAGGACTGCAAAAAACACATGAAATATTTATTTGCCATAGCGTTTGTCCAAGTCGACGACGTAGTAAATGTTTTTGAAATAATCGAGAAAGATATCCCTTCCGAATTGGACTTACTTTATGATTATTTTGAGACCAACTATATCGGAGAAGTTGTTCCACAAGAAGGCGTTGGTCGTCGACGAAAAAAAAAGGATCGCAAAGAGCCTTTATTTCAAATCAGTGTTTGGAATATGTATGTCTGTATGACAATGTTCTGTCTGATTCGTCCAGAACAATCAATTGTTTAGAAGCTTGGCATCGAGTTTTCAATAAGAGAGTTGCAATTTCTCATCCTCAAACACCACTATTTATCCAGCATATAGTTGAAGTGCAAGATAAAGTGGAACGAGATCTTAATCACATGGATAATGGCGTTCCGAACACTCAACGAAAGAATCAACGAATACGTGATCAAAGAATCAAACGAATCGTCGAAAAATACAACGATTCAGATACAATTCAATATCTTAATAGTATATGTAATTATTTCGATTTTATTCATAATTGACAACTTTTTATCAGTTTTTTATTTTTATTGTCCATTTTTTTTCAGATATTCCATCATTTCAGTCTTTTGTTCATTTCAGTTTCTTTTTTTTTCATTATATTACTATTTTAATTAATTAATAATTAAAATAAATAAAAAAAAAATTAGTTAAGTTTTTTTTATTTAATTTAAAAAAAAATTGTCGGATCGAGTTTTATCGGAAGTGACTTGTCGTAAGTGACTTTGTCGGAAAGGTCTGCCAGCCGAAAAACGGTGTCATCAAACGGATTTTAATTCGTAAAATAAAACGGGTTTTAACGGTTACTTTAACTAATTTTAAATTTTTCTATTAATGAAATTGGTGTTAAAAGGGTTTGAGTTAAAAGCACTGATTATTTTTATTCATACTTTGTTTTCGTTTTCAGCAGGACAGCCATACTTATATTTGATAGTTTCTGAAAAAAATGAGCTAAATGTAATACAAATACAAACGTATTACTAGAGGTTACTAGTTTCGAGAGATTACTAAAAACTTACCAAAGATTAAAAAAATAAAAGTTTATTTGTTATAGAAAAAAAGTAAATTTTAATTTTATTAGTTAAGTATAAAAATTTTAAATTTTTTTTTAAAGATTGATGTAACTTGTCTTTATGTCAAAGAAATTTGCTCTCATGATATTATAACAAAATTATAAGATCAAAGTTGATAAATTTTTTTTTTAAATTAAATTGCCCAGCATCACAAAATTGATTATTACTTTGTTAAAATAGAAGAATAATTTCGAACTTTATAAAAGAGGAAATTACAGACTGGTGTGAGCTTTAATCCAAGAATTAATTATCAATTCATGTAACTCCTTATAGTGATGCATTGACGTTGCATCTACTTTAACTTGAAAGACCATATTGTTTATTATAGCACTTTATTTGAGCACTTCTATTTCAAAGAGTCTTTATAATCAAAAGTAAATTCAGTTAAGAGAATGACCGGATTTTTATAAAATAAGAACTTTTTGGTTTAAAAAAGGACCCTTGATTAATTGATCCGAAACACAATAAATCTCTTTGGCGTTCTATAGCTTATCCTTTTTTGATATTGTAAAAGCCTTCAATATTATTTAATAATAATCGGCCCTTTGATTGTCTACACCGCAATTATTACCCAGTCGAAACCACTCTCCCATTTTTTGAAGAAAAAGGTTTAAACCTGTTCCTCATATGGCAGATATATTTTAAAGAAAACTTGCTTAATCTAGTTAAACCTGAACTAAAGGTTTTAAGTCATCATTGGTCAGTTGCTTTAAAAGACTATTCATTTTTATGCCTTCCGCCTGAATATTCCAATCAATTGCCAATAGAAGGTGGTTCTTTCTATCATGCTGATTTGGTCGATTCTTCTAAACCAATTTATAAACAGCATTTTACCAGAATTTTGCTCGGCTATTCACATTGGTTGAATGAGATTGAATTCGAAATAAACGAGACTGATGAAGTTAAGCAAAAACTTTTCTTCATGCTTTTGGGTCTTTGTCTTGAGACTTTGTTTGACTTATTTAATAAAACAAAATTTTATCTGACTCTTAACTAAAAATTTAATCATTTCCATGTTTTTCTTTTTCTGATTCTCATATTAACTTATTAATTTTACAATTGCCTAAATAGTCAATTCTTTAATTATTATTTTTGTTTCTAATCTTAATAATAAATTCTTATTTATTAAACGAACAATGCTTATTCAAAATTTAAAATATTTTAAAACGTTTTTTTAATTTTCAAATTTTTACTTTTCTTTTTTTTTATCTGAAGGAGCTTGCTCGGACAGAAAAACAAATAAATAATAAATAATAAAGATTAAGTAAAAATAATAAATAAAAATTAATAGTAGTTTTTTGAGATTGGTAGACAATAAAAGTTATATTAATAGGATTCAAGCGTTTTTACATTCTTCAACAAGTTTGACAACCACTGGAACAGAATTTCAAAATAATCATTAATAACTCGAAATAATCCTAATTTAGTATTTTAAATGTTGGGATTTTTTCATTCATTAATACAAAATCTAGTTCATTTAGGATTCGTTCTAGAATTGTGGCATTTTCATTTTCTGTACAACAATCTATCTGTTTAGTTTTAGGATTTTAATCACCTGCAAAAATATTTTTTACAATTTTTCTTTATATTTTCAATAAAATGAAAGTTAAGTATAGTTCTAGGTGTGTTGTAAAGACTAAAGATATATAATTGATCATTAGGAACAAAGTAGTTCTGAGTAAAATTTGTCAAATGAATAATTTAATTTTTTAAAATAAGTATTACAAACTAAAAGGATCAGATTACGGCTATGAGAGTTCTATACCGAACAGCTAGTAAGCCATTTTTTTCAAAAAATTATTCATTTCATTGAAAAATAATAATTAATAATTGAATGTGTGGTGGTAGAAATTTTTTCCAAAAATCCTTAATATTATTTTTAATTTTTTTCCAAGGATTAAACTCACTCGTGATTTAATGAATATTAATTTATTGGTGATAAGCATAGTCAAACAAGTTAATGGTTTATGTAAAGGCAGTTTTAATGTTGAACCAACTAAAAACAAGGAAACTAATTCATCAGCTCTTGTTTTTGTTATTTTGGAAATTTGCATCAAGGATCTCATCAGATACTTACCAAATTTATTGCAAAGTGGCCAGAAAAGTGGAGAAAATGTCCGTGAATCAGTTGAACTAGACATAAACAGAATAAAATACAATTCAAGTAATAGCTCGTTTCTGTATCTACATGTAACCAAGTGTTCAAAATTAACAGAGATTGATGTTGAATTACTAAAAAAAATTATCGATGTTTTAAATGATTTACCCTTTCATTCTGGATTTAGTACTGAAAGTAAGCTTGCTTCAACATTTTTTTATCATTTGCTATTCAATTTAAAAAGCATTCTTGTAATTGAAAAATGAAAATTATGCCCTTACAGCTTTAGTTTCTTTTTTTTTCTTTTTTTTAGGAAAAACCATAATGAGCATATTCTAACTGAAGGGGAATATAATCACCTCATTCAAAGTAAAAAATCAAGATACAGACTGATAAATTCAAGATAATTTATTCTTTAAATAAAATTTATCTTGAAATTAAAACAATGCTATTTTTAAGAACGAGTTATTTTAATATATTGCAACTAAATTTAATTTTTTATTGTCTTACAAAAATGACTTATATTTTTCGCAAGACTAATCAAAGTTCTAAATAATAATGATTTAGAAAAGATTATCTTATAGTTTAAAATTTAATCTTTAAAATACCTAATTAAGGCTGTTTCCGTTTCAGTCCGATTTAGATAAAAAATTATTAAATAAATTAATAGACAATATTAATATTTATTTAAAAAATATACTATAAATTTATACTTTATATATATACGGTATTTATACTATAAAAATTCAAATTTATAAAGATTTTACCTATCTAATACGCTATAAATCATATTTTAAAATGATAAGGATTAATTAAACTTAATTAAATTTTGTTGTTATAAAAATTTTTCAATTAGCAACTATGGTCAAAACATTAGTAGAAAAGGTTTTGTGAAATTTAGTACAATAGAACAGAACAAAAAGTTAAAGTCTTATAACTATACTTTTAAAAGTCAAAAGCAAGTTCTGTAAATACAAAATAGTGCAACATTCAAAGTTTTACTTTTATCAACAAT
>PJRA01000498.1:720838-738374 GCA_016987375.1 Brachionus koreanus
GGGTCAAAGCAAAGCTCAGAAAAATCGGTCACGATGGAGTTTCATTATTTAAAAATCATAATTCTATTGAAAAATAATTTCTTTATATTAGAAAAAAACCCAGAATTTAATATTAGATATTCACTTTTAATTTTTGTCCATTTACTTATGCATCACCCGTTATAAGCTTTTATGGCAAGGATTTCCAACCATAATAATTGGCACAACTTATGAATCCAAAAAGTTTGATCCATTCGGTTTAGCTTTATGTAAGAGCGAAAAAGTAGATGATTAAGCTTTTGCGTTTAACGGATTAAAAAAAGAAGTAAAAAAGCTACACGACTTTGATCTTAAACCTGGTGGTCTTTTTGCGGAAGCGGCTGCAGCTATTACAAATGGTTACAACAAAGTTTTGGCAATTATTCAAAAAGGGTTGTATGTTGGGCACATGGAATCAGAAATGTTGATTCAAGACTCGATCAAAGACAAAGAAAAACGAGCGAAAATCAGTAACGACATTAAATGTTTTCAATTTTAGCAGAAGCCCATAACTTAGGTTCAGTTTCATCGCAATTGTTAAAGCGCTGGGAGAGCCTCAACGACGAATCAGTGAAAAACTTTACCGATTACTTTCAAGAACAGTGGCTGTAAGAGGCAAATTCAACATGGAACAAGTCACATTGGCCCCAAGCGCCGAGTACAATCAACGCTTTGAAGCGACAAACAAGTGGATCAAAGAATTGGGGAGTTTTAGGAAGCGTTTGTCAGTGAGCGAATTTTTGAATATGATGTCCACAAAACTTGTTCGAAAATGGTCCATCTAACGGTCAATCAGCTACGCTGATCCGCGACTTTTCAAGGAAACTGTTGAGCCTGACTTGAAAATATGGACTAAGGCTTGGCATTGGGAAGTTTCAATAAAGATGTAGTTATTCCTAAAAAAATCGACGAAACTGGATCGATTTTTTATGTTCCATTTAAATTTTCACATAAAAAACAGTTGGCTAAGGAAGACATTAGAAGCTACAAAAGCTAATTTAATTTGTCTGTGATCTCCAATTTTCAGTCGTGGCTCAAAAAAGTTAGTAAAATTTGGACAATCGAATTGAATGATGCTGAATGGAGAAAGAATTACGTGTACTTGTCCCTTTTGGAAAAAAAAATATATGTGCAAACATAAAGGAGCTATTACTTGTCGCGATAGAGGTAGGCCATGGCACGAGAGAGCAAAAGATGTACCACTGGTTGAAAACAGAAAGAAAGGAAGGACTGCGAAGAATAAAGATGCTCTTAACCGCCAGCCGATCGAAACTCAGAGTCATTTAGAAAATGAAGTGGCCGAAGACGAACTTTCGTTCATTTTTGAATTCGAAGATGAACAAGAACCTGAACCAACAATATCAAAAAATAGTTGGATAAAATTATAAATCAAATGATATAAAGTATTTTACCAATAAAAATATAGAAAATAAATTAATTTTTTTGATTAAATAGAGAAAAAATTGTTAAAATTGTTACAAATAATGGCTCGTATATTGTGAAATTTGGAAAACTATATGATTTAGGTAATAAATAAATAACTTTTGTTAAACTCAAACTTTAGTTTATTTAATTTAAGTTGTTGACAATAATTTCAGTCAAGAAGAGATTGAGTCAAGTCAAAATAATTACAGTTCCTCAGAAGAAGATGATGATGAATTAACAAGTTCAGATGAAGAGGGATCAAATTCAAATTTAATCGATACTTTTTGGGAGTTGATCCCAAACGAAAAAACACATTCACGCTGTTTTGCTCATTCAATTCAACTTGTGGTAAAAAATAGCTTGAAAAAAATTAATAATATTCGAAAGCTCCTCACTAAATGTTACAAAATATCGGCAAAAAAAGGTTTTTGCAAATTTTTTAGAAGAAAAGAATTACATAGCCATTACCAAACCAATAAAAGTTCGATGGAACAGTGAAATCGAATGTTAAAAATCTATTTGTAAAATAAAGTTGAACGATTTAAATGAAAGTCTCGAAAAAATTGAATCCTGGAATTTATCTTTGACTCAAAATGACTATTTACGACTAATAGACATTGTGAATATTCTAGAGCCTTTCGAATATGTTTCAAATGTGAAACAAGGTAATTAATATTTAAAATCGTATAATCGTTTTTTTAATAAATTTAAAAATTAAAAAGGTGAAAACTATTGTACAATAAGCTTAGTTCTCCCTAGTTATTTTCAACTTCTCAATAACCTCAAACAATATGAACCTAAAAACAAGAATATTTTAGCCTTTAGGCAAGAATTAGAATCTTAATTAAGATTTCGTTTTAAATCAATATTTGTTAATATCGAAAATCCACCTACTTTAAATGAAAACGAAACAGATTTTTCACAATATTTATCATCCTTTTTAGACCCATTTTTCAAAAACGAGTGGATATTGAGTCTCGATATAGACGAGGTAAAAAAATTAAGAATTTTAAATAAATTAAAAAACCAACTCTTGGAAGAATTCTCAAAAATTAGCCCTAGAGAGAAAAATGCAGCGTCGAAAAATGATGATTTCAATTTAAACGTTAATGGATCTCAGGCTATAGAGCACGCTTCTTCAAGTTCAAATAGACGGCCTTTAAGTACAATCAGCAATTAATCCGATTCAAGCGTCCTAAAATCACCATTAAAACGAAGGAAATTTTTTAGTTTTGCAAAAAAAAACCCGAGTACTGAAGGTGTGCAATCTAATAATGAAAAATTTTTCAGACGCCAGATAGATGAGTATCTAAATATTGAGTATGGTCCAGATGTTAATTTAAAGGCGTTTTGGCAACGAAACAAATCAATCTTCCCAGATTTATATATTTTGGTTTTAAAATATTTATCAATTCCAGCATCATCAGGTCCAATTGAGCGAACATTTTCATATGCTGGCTATATAAACAGACCACATAGATCAAGAATGACAGTAAAAAATTTAGAATATACAACACTTTTGCGGTGTAATTTTGATTTTTTAAAGTTAAAACTAAACAATTTTTAATTAAAAACTATCTTTGAGTTGAATAAATAATTCCTAAAATACTTAATTCTTTTATTTAGATATAATAAGTAAGTATTTGAAATAAAATTATTTACTATTTAATAATTAATTTTAATCGTAAATAAAATTTCTTTAAAGAGTCTGAATAATTGTATAATTTCAGTTCTGGCCAACAAAGACAATTCAATTCTGATATAAGATAAATAAATTGAATCAAAATAAAAATTAAGTGAAATTTGAAAACTAAAAACCATGTTAAAATTTTTAATCAATAATAAATTTCTTTAAAAAAATTTAAAATTTTTTCCAACAAGTCAAAGACAAAACTTGTACTTTTTAAATTTTTAAAGTCAAAGTCTTGACTTTTTTTCTGACTTTTGTACAAGTCTGTTCGAAATGATTGAGTGTAGCGCCGTTCCACAACTCCTTCCATTTCAGAAGCCATGTTGATTGTCAAAGATTAATTTGTTTTTCTCAAAATAATTGCTGATCTGAGCATAAATAATTTTTTCAAATATTTTTGCAATAGGTGAGAGAACAGATATTCTACGATAGTTATTAATTTCGTTGAATTGAACCTTTGTTCTTGAAAAGTGGTGTTACAACTGCAATTTTCAGCTCATCTGGAAAGTTCCCAGTTTCTAAATTGAAAAACTTAGTCAAAAACTTTGATATTGATGGTTTAACTGCTTTAATTATTTTAGTAGGAATTCCGACATAACCAGGTCCGCTTGAATCTGATAATTGGTCAATTTGTTCGATTATTTTGGTCGTTGGTTTCACTTATCTTTCATTAAACATTTTGGTAAATAAATGTTCACAGAAATTTTCTGAACTGATATAATTGCTTATTGACTCCGATTTAATCGTTGTAAAGAATAAATTAAATATATCACAAATTGACTACGGTGCTTGAGCCACTTTACCATTGTTTTCGAGGGACCTTAAATTACTCACACATTCCGTTTTATCAGAGCGCATCTTGATCTGTGATGAATAAAATTCCCAAAACTTTTTAGAATTTTTAAAATCAAAAATTGTTTTTGATTAAAAATACTTAACCATTTTTGATTCGTACTGCTTTCCGAATTCTCTTTTCCAGTAATAAAACAATGCATATCTCAAACCATCCAGTTTATTACGTGCCATTTCTTTGTAAGCTGAGTCACGACAGTGTCTTATATATAAAAGTTCGTCGTCAAACCACGGAAATTGATTGACGTTTTTGATAGTAAATTGCTTAATAGGAGAATTCTGTCGATAACAGTGATAATTTTGTTCTTAAATTCAGTCCATGAGGTATTTAGGCAATCAATCTTCAAATTGTTAAAATTAATCAAGTTTAATTCAATTAAAATATTGGTAAAATTTTGACTATTAAGATTGCGTCCTTGAATTTTTTTAAATTTTTCTTTTATTTTTCCAAATTTTAACGTTGCAGCTATAAACGAATGGTCGCTGAATGGACAATCAATTACTGTTTTCTCATTTATCAGATTTCGGTTATGTTAAATGACATCAAGTTTCGATGATTTGGTAATAGACTCTGATCGATTTTGGTAAAAGCTGGTCTTAATTCTTGTAGGCACGCCAATAAAATTAACTAGAGAATTGATACATAAAAATTCTTTAAAAATTTCAGTTTGCATAGTTGAATCGTCCATATAAAATGAAAAGAGGGACATTTGGGTCAAGTGAAAAAATTAGATCTTCCAAATCAGATAAATAGTTTTCATTGTTCATATTTGGAACTTTGTAACTGTAAATGAAATTAATAACTTGATTCATTAACTTTAATTGAATAAATATATATTCAAAATAACTTGAACTAATTTTTTGCTTATTAATTTTGATACCATTTTTGATGAAAACCAGTAAGCCTCCACCCAAATCTTTATTTGATCTAATTTGTTCAATTGCACGATGATAAAACATTTCTATATATTTTGAATGAGTAAATTGCTTAATTGGTTTGAATGGATCCAGTTTAGTTTCACTAACAAAGAATATATCCGGTTTTACAATGTCGTGTATTTGATGAACTCCAAATCCTTTGTTAAGGATTGAGTTGATATTTAGATGAATAAAATTAAAAACAATATTTGAAAAACTTGTTAAATCAATTAAATATTGCGGTTTAAAAAAATTTACATTTGAGGTTGAATTTTCATCTAGTCAAAGACAGTGATCAATATTAATTATTTGTTTACCAAATATTTCATGTTTTATATGCCTTCTTAGTTTGCTAACCATATTATTTTTCAAACAATTTTCCTTGGATTAACACATGAATCTCGCATAAAGACATACAAACACACCACCGTCTGTTGAATTACTTTGTTTTGGTACAGAATTGTTCTGGTTAAAAATTACGTTCCAGTCTTTGATATGTTTTAATTGATCAGTTGCATTTCATAACGCTTCGGTTGTTTGCTGAATAAAAAGCTTGGAGACAGGAAGGAGTGGGTCGAAGTAGTGTATAGTTTGTATATTGATGCTTTGCCTACTCTATTGATGGAGTATAGAGCCAGTCTTGCTGAATAGTCTTTCAATAGAGGCGCTTTTGCCCAGACTCATTAAATTCCTCACGAGTCTGGAAATTATTGGGAAAAGGGTCTGGCTATCTTTCCACCACTTCAATGGAACTAAATAAAAATCACCTTATTCTCTGCTTTTTTACCACGACTGACGCTTTATATCGTAAAAATTTTTCAACGTTAGATTAAAATCAAAATTTTGTTACGTAAGTCTCTTTTCATCATCAAATTCTATTAAAGCCCTTTAAAAAGATGCTTTATTTTTTCATTTTGAATAAGAAATTTCTCTTGAGCTTTCATGTTCATCAATGTGAAGTTCAAAAAAAAAAACTTATAAACATATATTTTAGTTGAAGAAATTAACAAGGACCAACCAGTTTAACTACTTAACAAGACAGAATCAGCCAAGAAAAATGGTAATTTATAAGTTTTTAAAGAAGAGATAGAGGATTTTGTTAATAGAAACATTTCAAATATTTATTTTAAAAATCAAGAACTAATGCTTAATTTTGCATTAGCGCCACAATTAGTGCGGGGAATGAAAAAAAAATAAATTGATAATTTTTTAGCTCAAATAATTTTAAAGAAGAAGCAATAAAGAAGCAATAGAATATTTTGTTAATTGAAGCATTACAAAAAATTAATTCATAACTTTTTAGATCAAATAATTTTTTTTCACTTTTTTCGAATTCATTTATGTTTTTTTTACTCTGCTAATAATGAAAAAAGAATTTACAATTAATATATGTGTTTATGACTTTCAGTTTTAAATATATTTTTTTTCCAAAACAGTGACTGATTTAATTGTTTTGAAAAATTAAAATTTATTTTTAGTGTGCTACCTGTAATTAACGTTTGAAGGAAGAAAGAGAAAATAAGGAAAATTCTTTATTTTATTAAATTTAATAAAAATTGGTATAGAAATTGACACTCAAATTATAGTTAAACAGAGAAAATAAAGTAATTAGATTTTTTATTTTAAAATATTGTTATTACCATCCATTTGATTTTTAAACATAGAATCAAAAGATTTTTTAAAATTTCTGTTGAGATTATAATAAATAATAATTAAATATGCATTTGACAAAATGACAAGCTGTTCTGAAAATTCCAAATAATTTGAGCAAACTCTGCTGAAATAAAAACATATATTGTTTCTATCAATATTTGACATCAGCTTAATTATGAAGATATACAGAGAAAATCCAAAATGACCAAATTTCAAAATGAAAATGAATAAGAGATTTAAAACCACTGTCATGTTTACTTTTAATTCAGCATTTTTTAGTTTTTCTTCTTTAGAAATTTTAAGCTTCACAGCAAGTTTATTTTTGCTTCTAACCTTTGAATTAAACAGATAAAGAATGTACATATCTATGAAAAGCAGCATTGAAAAAAGCAAAAAATCATTTAAACCAAAATTAAATACAAAAAAAACAAAAAAAATAATAGCTCTTTTATCTTTATAAAAAATTCCAGATACTGAATGATCACCAAACTCACGAAAAACAGTAAGCATAAAAGTATTTTTGTTTGGAAATTCCTCATAATCTTTTTCATCTGTAACAAAAAAATTTTCATTTACACGAACAACAAATAATTTGTCAACACAAATAATGACACTCAATAAAATTATTATTGTGATAAATACTTTAAACTTTTTCTCATTTTGAAATTTTGTGATTTTCTTAACCCAAGGCTTATCTCTAATCAAAATACTCAGTCTTAACCATGATATACCTACTAGTAAAGCATTTGACCATATTTTTAAAATACCAAGCACAAATTCTACAAATATTATGTCAAATAGCTGAACAGCTCTTTCTCTGATAATTGATGAGCAAAAAATTCCATTTACATAAACACATTTGTTGATCAAATGAATGCAATAAATCACTGAATAGACCAAACTAATAATGCTATTTAAAATCATTATTTTATCTGATAAACATTTTCTAGTTTGTTTGATATTTGAGAGAACAATAAGATTTAATGTATTGGTTATGACCATGATAACACAAAAAAAAGGTGTTATAATAATTGACAGAAAATTCAATATTTCTGAATTGTAAATCAAATCTGAAGAAGTGAATTGACTGATGTCTAAATACGGTGTAGCAATACATTTTTCTATTTGTTTCTCGATTTGGCAATCAATATTTTCACATTTTTGATAGAAAAATTCTCTGTCTGAATCTGATTGATTTTTTGATAAGTGATAAAGTAAAAAAAAAGTACAAGTACAGCGAAAAGGAGCTGTGAAATCAATATTGAATCCTCTTGTATAATAGAATACTTTAAAAACACAAAAATCTTCATCAGGAAATTTATACTTATACTCTTTAATTTTCAGAATTTTAAAATTTCTGTTTAATTCATTTTTAAATAAATTTTGATTTATAAAAATAAATTCAAGTAAACTCTCTAATTTTAAAACGATTGTGGTCAAGCTTATTATTTGTTTGATTGCAATTTTTCTAATTTTTCCTTTCAATTCAAGTTCTTCAGTTTTTTCAAATACATATCGATCTAAAATATTTTCATCTAAATCAATCCTATAACCTTTGATTACCATTTCTTTAATTGATGAATTGAATGTTTTGTTTGAAGCTAAAAACTCAAGCTTATTTTTTAGTAAAAAAGTATTAGAAAAACCATAAAAACTGATTGTGCCAATAATTGAATTTTTAAATATCAAAGGACATGTATTGCTGAAATATTTAACCGAAAATCCGAATTCAATACTATTGAGAGAGCCAAAAAAGCTTAATTTTTCTTTAATATTAGAAAAACAATCATTTTTTTGATTAGAAATTGTGAAAAAATTTGAATAGTAAAAACTTAAAAAAATAATAATAAATTTTTTTTTCAATTTAGTAAATAAATTAGAATAAGGATCTATGGCTTTAATTTTTATAAATTTAAAACCAACTATAATTTCAGACTGGGTTTGAGGAATAGCAAATTTGAATGAATTATCTAATAGCATATATTTGTCGCTTAAAATTAAATTCAAAATAAATCTATTAGAATTCATATTTAAACAGCTGAAGTTGATTCCATTGTTTTGATCAAAATAAATATTTACTTCAAATACATAGCCGATTTGAATCAATATTGTTTTTTCGATAATTTTAAAATTACTGCATTCATGATTGATTTCAAAATTTTCATAAGAACCTAAGCTTTTGAATAATATTATGACAAAAACATATAATTTAATAAACATTTCTAAAGTAATTTTCTAAAAAAATACCTTGACATTAGTTTTCTTTTTAAACTAATTGATTAAAAAAAATTTTATAAATATGATTTTTAATGTTTATTTGATAAGTTTTCCACACATTTAAATTTAGAATTTAATTATCTTTTAAAATTAATTGAATTACCAAAAGATTAAAAATTTCAGCCCTAAATAAAACAAAATTATAGATAAAATACAAAATTAAGAGAAGATAACTTTCAAAACCTTTAAAATTTAAAGTAAATAAAAATATAATCGACCTTAAATAATATTGATATTGATTTTTTTAAAAAGAAAGCGGAAATGAAATTTAAAAGAAAAAAATGAAAAAAGAGCGTAAAAAAAATCTAAAATTAGTGCAATTAAAAAAATTTACAAAAAAATTTTAAAGAATTCACTAGAAGAAAATAAAGATGTTTCAGAGAAAAAAAATGAATTGAAAACAATAAAAATTGCCAAATATAATTTTAGTAAAAAAATTAAATGTCAAATATTATATTATTTGTAAAATAATTGACTTAAAAGCCATATCATTAATTTAATGTCAAATAAAAGAACCTTAATAGCTGTTCAACAATTCACCAAACAACTAAAAATCGACTTTAAAATTTGGCGAGTTAAAACCTGAAGGTGTTACTTGAACATGTCGATATTGCTACGGTACGTAATGTGTAAACACCTAATAGGCATCGCGAACAGTTCAGATAAAAATCTAATCCAAAATTTCTAAACTGCAGCGTATGTCCTTAATCTTATCCAAATTCGTGACACAGGTAGACTAGAAAAAATGAGAAATGTTTTGTTAAAATAACTAATTTTGCTTTTTTATATTTTTAAAATATTTGATTTTTTTTGCTAGACATCTAATATTTTATATCACAAATTTAATAAATATATGACATATAATTTTTGACTTTAATTTATATTTGTGTTAAATATTTATTAGACGAGTTAATTTAAATCCTTTTTCAAATATATTTAGATATCATTATTTAATTAAATCTTAAGGGAATTTTTCGTAAGTGTTTTTTCATTTATGTTTTAACAAATTAAATTTTTTTTTTGATAAACATTAAGTTATTATTTATCTATTGTCCTTGAAAAGCATTTTAAATATTTGAGGGATACTGGGCATTGAAAGGTCATCTTCATATGAATTCCGGACCAATGGTTTCAATTAAAGTGCCGTTGGTAAAACAAATGTTTCAAAAGACAACGTTTTTGTGTTCAGAAAATGTCTTTTTTTGGAATTCATATGAAGATGACCTTTCAATGCCCAGTATCCCTCAAATATTCTTTTTTGAAATTGTAAAAGCCTTCAAAATTTTTTAATAAAAATCGACCCTTTGATTGTTTACAACGCAATTATTACCCAGTCGAAACCAGTCTCCCATTTTTTGAAGAAAGGGGTTTAAACCTGTTCCCCGTATGGCAGAGATATTTTGAAGATTTTTCGCCACCCTCAGCGAGTTTTTAACTCTAGATTCTCTGCTTACATGAATAACACACAAACCATTCGGCTATATAAAAAAAATTTATAAAAAAATTCAATATTCTTCTTCAATATTATTTGTAGTAAAATATTTATTCAAATTTTCTTGAAACTTTAAATTGGTGGAAAATTAAAATTAAATTTAATTTCGGTTTTAATTTTCTAACTAACTTTTTTAAAAACCGGTTATGCTAGTGACCGGTAGACAAACTCTATAAGGCAAGTCTTTTTTTTATTAGATTCGTTATTTGAAAAATTGCACAGTTAATTTAAAAATTTTTACATGCAAAAGTATTTCAAAAAAATTAAAATACGCATAAAAAAGGTTTTGAAAAAATGTTGAATAAAAAAAAATACTGCGGGTTAAGATTCCCGAATTGTCCCATTGACTAACCAATTAATAACTTATAATCCAAGTCAAAAAATGAAATCTCGTTGTAAATATCACTCTGATACCTGAGGAGGCCCAAACTTTTTTGAATTACTTTTTATCTTAAAACAAGAGATCCATATTCTAGTAAAATCTTTATCTAAAATTAAAAAAAAAACAAAAAATTTGTAAACTTTATTATCAAAAATCAAGACAAGTTTGAAACTCGACTTAATTTTGCAATCTTTCAATGAAAGAAAAATTTCAAAATTATAAATAAGTCTGACTTTAATTCTTCAATAATGAATTGATTAATAATAAATTTTTTTCTTTAGTCATAAAATTTATTTTTTTATTGTTAAATAATTATTTGACTCAGCCTTGGTAAAGCAATTAAGGCCAAATTTAGATAAAGATTAGAATGTTTACGAACAAACTAATTTTGAATTATAGATCAGCCAATTTGAGCTTTAAAAAATTCTATACATGCATTGTAGAGCGTCATGAGAAAGTATCACTACTTCCAAAAGGCGTAGATCCACGTAAATATAATCTAAAATCAAGGCATTTCCAATATAAATTAGTCGAGTGTACGCATATTAAAAAATGGGGTAACATAGATGTATTGCTTACTGAATATGTAGAAGGAATTGGTCACAAGGGAGAAATTGTAAATGTTCCACGACATACAGCATATTACGACCTCTTACCAGCTCGTCTAGCAGTCTATCCGACCGAGGAATATCTCGAAATGTTTTCAGAGGAACGAGAAACTTTGTCAACTAAAGCCAAAGTATCCCCATTTGCTATGAAGACTAAAGAAGAACTCTCCAAAATGGTATTAGACATTCCTATGAATGTTAATGCAGAATGGACCTTAGTCAAAGATAACATACGTATTGCGCTAAGATACAAAAAAATTATGAGTGACAACGATTCAATTTATTTAAATCAAGATTTTAATGTAACAAACAAAAATTGGAAAGAGTTTAATCAAGAACCATTTTTAGTCAAGATAAAAATAAATGATTATGTATCCACTGACATAAAATGCCGAATTGTTCCAATTGAACTCGAAAAGCTTTGGGAAGATTTTTCTGCATTCAATAAAACAATTTAAGCTAAATTTAATTTAATTGTGATTGTTAATAAAATTAAACAGAAACAAAATTAACAAAATTCAAAATATGTTTATTGCAAACAAAAAAAAAAGGGCTTAAAAACTCTAAACAATTTAAAAGGAAATTTTTTTTTGCTATTAATTATTTTAGGTTTAGAAATGCCTGGTTCATGTGATGAATTTACAGACTTTGTCAATGATCAGCATAGCGCAGATATGAAATTTCCCTATTTTGCCAGTGGTGAAGTTGTCAAGGGATTTGGTAGAGGAAGCAAACAATTAGGCATACCAACTGCTAATTATCCGGAAAATGTTGTTGAAAAACTTCCTGCCGGTTTTGACAATGGAGTTTATTATGGATGGGCTAAAGTCGATGATGGTCCTGTTTTTAAAATGGTCATGAGTATTGGTAATAATCCATATTATAATAATGAAAAAAAAACCATGGTGAGTTGGTCCGATATATGAAACCACTATTGGGATTTTTATTTTAAAAAAAATTATTTAATCAACAAGATAGTTTATTAAGCAAATTTATTTTATAGGAAACGTATGTTATCAACAATTTTGATCAAGATTTTTACGGCTCAAATTTAAAAACAATAATGTTGGGTTTTATCCGTCCCATGACAACCTTTAAAAGTCTAGGTAACTTGAATTTTAATCATTTAGCTGATCAATTTAAAAATTAAGAAAAAATTTAAGTCGATTCAATTATTTTTTTTTATATTTTATTTCAAGTCAAATCATTATTAGAAAATAATGAGATTGTAAATTAAGAATATTTTAAATGAGACAATTTTAAGTGTTTAATCTTTGCTAATTCTAGAATGGATAGTTTTGATTTAAGGATTTTAATCTTGATGACAAGCTGTTGCTGTGCCCTCTTTCAGATTAGTGCCCGGCAAAGACCTCATTTTTAAAATAAAGCAACATTTTTTATGCTTCATCTCTATAGTAGTTACTGCGGTATAGTGCTCTATGCGGACTACATTAGCCATTAAAGCTATTGCAGTCCTTATAAATTCCGTTTGAATATTTCTTCATCATTTAGAGCCTTAAAACTTTTTACTGTCCTTGCATGCTTTTTTTAAATAAACCTAAATAAATATTTTATTTGAACCAATATTCTGTAAGTTACCGTAGAAAAACATTGATTATTCTTAAAAAATAATATTAAAAAAATTTTTTTAAAAATATTCTAGAATACAGTAAAATTTTAAGCAGTAAATATTTCTTTTATTAGAAGCGTTTACAAATTTCTTAAAAGACATTGAAGGTTATTTTGAAATAAAGTCAAATAAATTATTTATATTTTATTATGAGTATGTAAAAATGAAATCTGCTCTCTATAATAAGTCTATAATAAGCATTAGCAACTGTTTGGTTAATTTTTAAGGAAAATTTCACATATCTTTTTTAATGTTTCAATTTTAAAAATGGAAAAATATGAAAAGATTTTTTTCCTTATGTTTTATCATATATATCTAATTTAATGACTATCGAGCGTGAACTCTTTCATTCATAAAATGAGTTCTTAGCTTGTTGTTAGTTAATGAGTGCTTGTAAGTAAAATTTATTTTTTTATCTAAAATTTATAAAAAATAGTTTTTTTTATAGAGTTAATTCATGAAAATAGAGTAACGATGATAAAACAAATAAATCAATAAAAAAAAAGAAAAATAGAAAAATAAATAAAATAATTAGATTAAGTGATTTTGATCTATATCGCCAAATATGTCGATACCATAAAAAATATCATCTAAAAGAATAATGTTGGCACACAATGGAGTTGGATTATTAACTAGTCTTGCACTAAATGTTTCTACATGTTTTAACATTAATTTATTTAAAATATCTTTTTTTTTACACGGGCTGCTGAAAATTTATAAACGAGACTCTTTAGAGAATAATTTAATTTATTTTTCATTTTGTCTTTTTTTTGGTCACGGCTATCCATGAAATTTTCTAAATTAAAATAGTGCAAATCATGAATTAATCAATTAATGAACTTTTTTTAAAAGCTTAAAATATATGAAAAATTAATAAAAAAAATTTAATTAAAAATAGAAAAATATATGAATAACTGTAACATAGGACACTTGAATGATGAATGAAATGAAAATTTAGAATAGAACTTAAAAATTAGATTTTTATAAAACTATGTTTTTTTTTTAATAATTAAAAAAGATACTTTTAAATAGGCCTACAATATATAGAACGAGAAAGCTTGTTAAATTAAAATATCTGATGATAAGAATAAGTTAAAAAGACTTTAGACTTAAAAAATATAAAAAAACAAAAAAAGTCTGGCAAAATTCTAGAAAAAAAAATTTTTTATTTTTTCTAATCCAATTTAAATTTTTTTAATTTAAAATTATTTTTATGTATTTTTTTTCATCTAGGTAAAATTAAATCAATATTCTAAAGCTTTTAAATAATATTTTTAAAAAAAATTTATTTTTTCAAATTTTAAACTTTAAATGATATTCGCACATGCATATACCACGAATCCAAAATTTTGGTCAAATGAAATGTGGTTCATTAAATAACACATCTATATTTTTTCCTTATTCACTCCTTGTGAAGCATAGGGTCATTACTTTTGATTTAAGTCGATCTTTCGCCTTCACTCTTGCTTCTCCACATCTATTAAATGAAATTATTTCTTGCAAACTAATTATTTTGGACAGATATTGTGTAATCAAGATGAATCTGGTATCCGTTCATTTCGACAAGTTTATTTCGCCAAGTTAAATTTCGACAAAGTAATTTGGACAATTATTTTTTCGAAAAATTATAATTAGACAAATTATCATAAATTTAGACAAGTAATGTTTCGACAAATTATAATTCGACTAAAAAAACTCAATTTGCAAATGGAAAGTTTAGTTAATCAATTTGAAAAAATAAACCTTAATTTAATTAAATCAACTAGAAAAAGAAACTTGAACAAGCCAATATGGAAAATTGGTATGTCAAGCTTTCGACTGGTTTCAATAACAAAAGGAAGTCGTCATATGAGAAAATAGAAGAACGCCTGACTGAATGTGTTATGTCTTATGATAAGGGGAAAAAATTAGAATATTTAAAAAATATCTCTTTATTGATTGATTTTTAATTTAATCAATTAATTTAACTCAATATTTTTGACGAAACTTTTATGTATAATTTTAATGTCTAAATCATTTTATGTCTAAAATAAACTTGTCGAAATTAATTACACTTAAAATATAATTTGACGAAAATTATCACCGTCGAATTTTTTTGTCCAATTTACCTTGACGAAATTTAACTTGGCGAAATAAACTTGTCGAAATAACACATATCCGATGAATCTAATTTTAAAAAGGAATATAATTGTTACCTGTGTTTTTTTTATGCAAATAAAAAACTATAATACTGAATTTGGAACAAATTTTTTTATCTAATGTTATTTCTTAGAAAAAAATAACACTAATTAACTAATTAGAACAAAAAAATAAAAATATAACCAAAATATATTTTTTATATACAAAAATATTTAATTTATTGTTTTCTGTTTTTTGAACCGGCTGGTCTTCAGTGCTTATTTTTCGGTAATTTTTCAAAAACTTTAACCCTACTTTTTTTTTTGGGAATAAGCCTAAATCGAATTGAATTAAGAAGAGTTCGTCCGAATCGAACTGAAATGAAGGGAATTTGTCACTATTGAACAAAATTAAGGAGAAGGTAGCCCAATATAATCTAAAATAAACGAGAATTTGTCCCAATTAATCCCAATTAAGATTGACATGATTTAAAGAATTATTATCATCAGTTAAGAATAGTTCTTATCTTTGAATTAGATTCAAAAAACTGCTCGTGAGAAATGTTTTGGGGTATTTTTTCGATTATGGACATTTTTTGAAAATGGAATTAAAAGGATAAGGTTACATTGATATAAAAATGGTGAATAGTTAATTTGATAAAAAAATCAAGAAAGATAAAAAGAGTAAATTTTTATTGAACATTATCAGATTAATTAATTTTTAATTTTCGTTTTTTTTTGTTGAATAATAGTTCCTTTCAATCAATTAAATTGAAAAAGTGGCAAAATAAACATAATTGACATTAATTACAAAAATAAAATAAAATTTTTTAATATTGTTCCAAATTAAGTATTTTAGTTTTTTGATTACATATTTTAGTTATTAAAATATATTATACGCGTTTTAAAAAATTTTTATTTATCATAAATAATCAGTAAGTTCAGACTTAAGCTTAGTTAAAAATTTTAATTAATTCGCATTACTTAAGAAAATTTCTTTTCAAAAATAATCCAAATATCTTGCCTTTAAGGCGACTTAATTTTACACACAAACTGCTTATATTTTTTAAAAATAAATTTAAATTTTTTTTTCAGATGATTTAATAAAAGCAATGAAAAAAGATATATCAGATGCAAATGAATTACTTGACAAGCCAAATAATATAGGGTTCAAAAATCACAATTTTTTTAAAACGCCTCAAGTCA
Organism: Brachionus koreanus; assembly: GCA_016987375.1. Lineage (NCBI taxonomy): Eukaryota > Metazoa > Rotifera > Eurotatoria > Ploima > Brachionidae > Brachionus > Brachionus koreanus. The sequence goes on from PJRA01000498.1 coordinate 737,107, forward strand.
AACTTTAAAAATTTTAATTTATTTATCTCAAAATTCCAAATAACTAAAATTTTAATAAAAAAATAAAAATTATTTTTAAGCTGAATTTTTGTTTTTTTTTTAAGCTGAAAATAATAAATTTCTTGACACAATTAGTCTCATTATTTCATTAGTTCCCTCAAGGATCATATGAACACGGCTATCTCTGAGATACTGCTGAACTGGATAGTCTTTCAAATAGCCATAGCCTCCATGTATTTGAAGCGCTTCGTTGCAAATATTAAAACATTTCTCGGTGGCAAACAATTTTGCCATGCTGCACAAAGTGACCAAGTCTGTTTGCTTATTTTCAAGAGCGAGGGCTGCATTGCGAACCATTAGCCTTGAGGCCATCAAATCGGTGGCCATGTCGGCCAGTTTAAACTGCAAGTGTTGGAATTGAGCGAGAGATTTACTAAATTGTTTTCTGGTATGCATGTAATCAATGCATGTGTTTATGCTTCCTTGAGCTGCGCCAAGACTGCAGCTGGCTATGTTCACTCTACCACCGTTCAGACCCTTCATTGCAATCGAGAATCCTTGACCCTCGCTTCCTATTAAATTTAATACTGGCACTTTGCACTCGTCGAATATTACTTGGCAAGTAGGCTGAGAATTCCATCCAACTTTTGATTCTTTTTTGCCAAAATGTAATCCAGGCGTTCCTTTTTCGACCATTATACAACTGATTCCTTTAGGTCCTGAGTTCGCATCGCCTGTTCTACACATGACCAAGTAAAGACCACTATGACCACCACCAGAAATAAACGACTTTGTTCCATTCAAAATGTAATAATCACCTTCGCGACGAGCACTGGTTCTTAGAGATGAGGCATCAGATCCATTTGCGGGCTAATTTACAATATAAAGTAATTAAAATTGTGATGAAAAAAGTTTTTTTCAAAGTATTTTTAAATATTCAAAATTTTTATGATTTAAAGTTATTTTTATTTAAAAAATCTTTTAATCTTAAAAATATTTTTTTGATGACGGGTAGTTTTAAAATAAAAAAAAATTTCGTCTTTTTTTGAAAAAATTTCTAATTGAAAATATTTGGCTCTCTTTAAATCTGAACGAATATTTTTGATCATTTATTGCATGATTTTTAATTGTAAATTATTTGTGAAATTTAAAACTTCACTTTTTATAAAATTAAATTTTATTTTTAATTCTAATCATTTTTCTAATTTATGACATTTTCTAAATTTTGTATTAGTCACAAAAAAATTTTAATTTAAATTTTTGGAAGA
>PJRA01000498.1:765404-785386 GCA_016987375.1 Brachionus koreanus
TGCACAATAGATGGATATCGTTTAACATGGTATGCTAAAATTGAAAACATTTTTCTGCATTTAATTTTTCATTTAAAAAACTTCTTAGAAATTTGTAAAAAAATTATATTTGAGCATGATCATAAAATTTTGATCATAAACTTCAATATGCCAAATGATCAAACTTTTTTTATCAATAATTTCTTTTATTAAAAAATTAAAAATTGAATTTGAATGATTAATTATCAATTTTTAAAAATATTTCAACACAAAGCTAGATAGAAAAATTTCTATCAAAAAACATTGACAAATTTTATAAATTGATAACTAGCTTGTTTTATTTATATTTGTTTCAAGGATTTGTATATATAGGCGTACATTTTTTTAACGCACAAACAAAACATGTTTTTTTTTACCTTCTAGGCGTTAACTGAAATAAATAAATATATAAAAAAATTATCGCAGATCTTTCTAACGAACTTAAATGTGTGCTAACGAGATAAAAAATATTTAAGAAAAAATTTTAACGCATATTTAAATGTAAACTCAGTAAAAAAAATCAAAAATAAATTTTGTGTTTAATTATTTATTAAAATAAAATAAAAAGAATTGGTATCAGACGACACGAGTTTTTTTTTAAAATAAATCTTTTAAAATGGTTTTTTTGTTTTGGTATAATTTCTTTTAACAGAATAGCTTTTAGCTACTTTAGTCCTTAAATTCATTTTTTTTTGAATTTTATTTAATTTTTTTTTTCAATTGTGTTTTAGAATAAAATTTAAAAAAAAATTGTGCGATAGAATTTTTGGAATGTGCGTTAAAAATTTTTTAATTTGCCTTTGTTTAAAACTGATGCAGTTTATTCTTATTATTTTCAAAAGTTAAGTTATCTAAAGTTAAAGTTATTTAATCATATTAAGTGCCGATTTGATTTGTAGATTATAAAAAAAGACCATAAAAAGTCAATTTTCAAATTTTTTTTTTAATTTTATAGGTAGTTTTAATAGTATAGGATAAGATGGCGGATGGTCAGACGGCTAATTTATAAGGAAGAATATGCGTTAAATTATAGCATTTTTTTAATGTTCAAATTTACTATTTTTATGTAAAATTTTCCAGAATCCATGTATCAAATCGGTATTATTACAATATTCTTCTTGTATATTTTTTTTATGTTAGGCTCACGGTTCTTGCATACTAGTTTTTTGTTTTAGATATTTTTGTACAGCTAATCGGACAATCTTTTAGAAAATTAGGGTCGTACCAAGTGTGTCTTCGGGTCTAGAGTGCCACTAGTATGCATGAACCGTGAGCCTAAAATAAAAAAAATATACAAGAAGAATATTTTAATAAGTGTGTGAAATTTCAGCTCTGTCCGTATATCTTTTCATATCTAAATCCAAGTTTGAAAATTTTGCAAAACATCATAACTCACCCGTTATATAAAAGTAAAAAATTAAAAATAAGATAAAATAGAATTAGAATGAAATAAAGGTAAAAATGGTTTGTTGAAATTGAAAGAAAAAAAAAAAAAAAAGGTTGCCAATGAAAAGAAGACTTACTTTTCATTTCTGATAAACGAATTCAATTTCTAGATACTTACTTAATACTTACCAAGTATTAAATATTGTTTATCAAGTTTTAATTATTAAAAACTATTTTGACTTTTGCTTTATTGAAATATTTTCGAAAAAATTTCAACTAATTTTATCTCTAAAATTCTAATTTAATTAAAAGATCTTAATTTTTTTTTATTTTAATTTTTTAAATGATTCAATATAAATAATATGATTTGATTTGAAGACAAAAAATATTTGTTAATTTATTTTTAAGAATACAAGTGGTACTGCTGTAAAACAAGAAAAATCAGACAAAATAATTGCCAACGAAGAAAACTGTGATAGTTTGATAACAAAATATGACGATGATTTACGAAACGGCTCATTCAGCTACAAAGTGATCGATGATAACTTCATCAAAAAAGCCAACTCTTTAAATAATGTAGAAGCTTATTATCCTCATTTGCTTCTTCCGAATTCCAACGAAATTATTTGCATTGATGATTTATCAACTCATGACACCATTAGCTCAATTAGCTGGAAGTACAGTACTAAAAGATCCATCACATGCCTTAAAATTCTTCCATTGCCTTTCATTGGCAGTCAAGAGCTCAAATCCAGTGACAAGTTCAAATTCTATATGGAATATTTGAATGAATCATCGAAAAAATTTGATCTTATAAAAGAATTTGATATACAAGAAGGCACTCAGACAACTGTTATTCACACCAACTTGGATAATTTTTTGCTTACAGATTTAATTTGGGCAAAAGTATGGCGCATTCGGCTCTCAAACGAAGCTAAAAAATTCATATACGCCTCAAGTCTGCTGGCTTCGACCCGAGTCGACTCTATAGAACTGACTGCAGAGCACACTAAAATTGATGTAGATATCAAAGTATCAAATATTGAGCTAAAAATTAATAGTTTAAGCAATAAATATGGCATGATAGATTTAGCTATGCTGAATGTAGCTGATCTGTATGCAAGACTATCACTATTAGATAGAGAAAAATCAAAAGTTAGTTCATTTAATTTAATAAGTCAAATTAGTGCTGATTATTGTGAGTACCAATTTGGAACTTGTAGGCCCATAGTTGATCCATTTAGACTTAAAATATGTGCAAGACACACTGATGCTATTTCGGTCGAGTCCTTCATTGATACTGTTAATATTCTAATTAGTCAATCAAGCCTGAATGCCTTGAAATCAATTCAGAATGAATTTATTCACAAGCATGATGAGTTTTTTCACTATTTTTTCATTTTCAACGACACAAATTTGGATCTTAGTATCAAGCAATTTGATACAGAAGAAACATGTCTTGTGTCTAGTGGTCACAGCTTGCCATATTTTTGGCGAACTCATAAAAAATTACCATTGATGCAACTCTATGTGCCAAAATACAAGAAATACTCGCCAAAGTTTGCTCTTGATAATCAAGTAGATAAAAGTGTAATACAAGAAGTTAAAATTCAAATAAACAAAGATCAATATTTAAGTTTTTTGATAAATTTAAATAGTCAAATGTGTCAAAAAAGACACAAAAAATGTATTCTAATTCAATCGAAATTTTTCGTATGCAATTATTTGAATTTTAAATTAAATCAAATTAGCATGACATATGGCAGTCAAAACAAAGAATTAAGTCTAAATGAATTAAACGAGTATTCAAGATCCAAGACCAGTTTGGCAATGGTCGAGTCTAGTGCTGGTTTGCAAATAAATTCATTGAAAATAGTGCATAAAAATGTGAAAACAAGCTTGGAAGAGCTTAAAAATGGTCTATTGTGGCATGATGATGCACTTGGTATCAAATATTGGGTAAATATCTACCTAAACGAACAATTAAGTCAAATATCTCTTATTCTATCACCTATTTACATAGTTTGCTCCTATTTGCCTTTTAATTTAGCTTTTAATTTTAACAAAGAAAAAAAAATTCTCAAATCAAATTCATCTAGTGTGCTACACTGCAGCAATAACAAAAATAATGAGCTAAATATTGAAATAGTTGATTCTCTTTGCTCTTTGGATCAGCCTGATGGGCATTTTTATAGTTCAAATTCAAGTTGGTTCAATGAAAAAATAGAACTATTAGAACCTAAAAATTTAGATGCAAATTTATGTAATTTTGAAGAAAAAAAATTGATGATTCATGACCCGTTTAAATACAATTTTACCAATGTGTTAAATAGAGATAAAAATGATGTGGTAACAGTTAAAGTGATCAAGGAAGCAAATGACTCGGTTAATTTGCAAAAAAGTGTGGCTAATATTCAAAAAGTAGAACTTTTAAAAAGTAACTTTGTGATTAGTAGTGAAAAATTTTGGCCTTTGTCGAACACACAACGTGTAGACATACGTCCCGAGTGTTTGCTAGTTAACAACACTGAATTTGACATTCGAGTCACCGAACATGAATCAAATTTAATCTATGACATTGAGAAGCTAAATGGCCAAGTGTGTCTCAGTTACCCGGCTAATACAAAGCGTATTAAATTCACTGTATGCTTGGAAGAGTATTCTTTGCATAGTGTGGAGCATATCGATTTGGAAAAACAACTAGTTGAGTATGAGTCAGATTGGGTTGAGGTAAAAGACGAGCCAGTTTCGCCGTTTTACCGCCAAAGATTGGCCAAAAATGTTCTCTACATGAACAAGTGTTGGATTGATTTAATACTAAGACCTATTGGAGCATCCAAACCAAGATATGACTCTATCTATTTTGTTCTCAGCAATGAGGATAGAAATTTTCTAAACAAAAATTTGAATGAAATAAATGCAGAAAATTTGGATGGACAAGAATTTGCTTTGTTAACTCAACAAACTTATCGTCTTCTAAAGCTAGAGGCAAAATTTGTTCTAAAAAATAGGCTTTGTGTAGATGTTGACATTTTGCTTTCAAACAGCTTCAGTCCACTAAATGCTAGTTTAATGCGTAGCCATGTGACTGTGGAAAAAAACACTGCTAAATCGAAAAATGACATTAACATGTCATTTATTTTGGATAGAAAAAATATGTACATAAACAGTAGTGATGTATCAGATGATGGTTTTTTAGACCAAGTCAATTTTTTGTTTTTTGATAATTTTGAACAATCTAAATGTGTCACATTGACTTGTAATGAAAAACCACTAAAACAAATGTGCAATCAAAATGAAAATTTATTGATCAGTAGACAATGTGTTACTTTAAAGCATAACAATGATAAGTATATGAGTGTGATTGTAACACAAAGATTGCTAGTCGGTCAAAATGGTCAGCTTGTGATTGTGATAAAACCCGACCCGGAACCGCTAGTAACACTAGTGAATAAATTGAACAGAACTGTATATGTATGGCCTAGATTGAGCACTAATTTTATTTTAGAAAATTATTTGAAAAATTGTTGTCAAAAGTCAATGTTTGCCAATTTCATGGTCTATTTGCACAAAATTCCAAGCGGAGGTGTACTCAAGTACAATTATGATTTTGTTGGCACCGATCATTTTCCCATAGATAATTTAAACGAACAAATAGTGTTCATGTTTTGTGATGACAAATTTAGTTTGAGTCAAATTTTGTGCAAAATTTATGCAGACAAATTAGCAGTCACTTTGAATGAAGAGAAATTTTTTTATTTAAAAAAAGACACCAAAACCAGAATTTTGACAAACGATGAAAATTTAGTAGAATTTTGCCAACATGAAGAGATTGAAAATTTTGTTTTCAATTTAAACATGGATCGAGTAACTTTGGCACTAAATGATGACTTTGCGTCAAATTTAAATCAAATTGAAGTATTACGCTTGAGTGTTGACAAACTGCAAGTTGAAATGGATCAAAATTTTGAAATTAGAATAAATTTATCTCATTTGCAATTAGACAATCAAATGTATGATAATGAAAAGTATGATTTTCCAGTTATTTTCATACAAAGACAAGTGAATAGCTTTAAATCGAGTTTAATAGATTTTAATTCAGTGTGTTCATTGGGAAAAAAAAATTTTTACCCCATAATGGAACCATTTTTAAATGTTAATTTAACTTTGAATAAAACTAGCTTTAGTTTGGAAAAATTGGAAATAAATTTAGAAAATTTTGACATTTATTTAGAAGATTCGTTGATAACTTATTTGATTAGATTAGTGTTTGATTATGTTGAATTAATTGATAATGATGATGATGGTGATGGAAAAAAAAATTCTGAAATCGATCTCGATTTAATATCGAGTCCGATATTTAGATTGAAATATTTTAAAGTGAGTCAAATTGATTGTTTGATTACATTGCAAACCACAACTAGAGTTTATCTAGCCACACACAAGACACCAGTTGTTTTTGACCAATTTCAAATAATCGGTCATCCCGAATCGCTTCAATCGTTGCCTCAATTGGTAAACAAATTAACCAGCCACTATTTGACTTCGTTGATTTTCCGGGCCGGATGGGTGATCGGCTCATTGGACTTGATCGGTTCTCCGACTGCATTTGTGCAGCAAGTGAGCAGTGGAGTGCTGGATTTTTTGATAATGCCATATAGAGAGATGCGGCGCAATGGTCCGCGCGGCCTGCTTCAAGGATTCACTCAGGGTTCAGTGTCGCTGGTCCGAAACCTAAGCGCCGGCACGATCACTTCAATGACTTCATTTGCCTCATTCATATCGCGTAATATGGACATATTGTCATTTGACCCGCAGCATCTGGCCCGTCAGGACTCGCTGCGCCATCAGCACTCTGACTCGATCAGCTCGGGCTTCTTGCAAGTCTCGTCGAGCTTTTTGATTTCGATTATGGGCGCCATCGGAGGTCTTGCCGAACAGCCTATTCAGTCCGTGCACAATTCGGACAATATCCTTAAGGGACTGAGCAAGGGAATTATCGGTTTGGTTACAAAGCCTGTGGGAGCTGTGGCCGAGCTGGTCAATCAAACTGGACAGGGCTTGCTTAAAATAACTGGAATTAATCGAGTGCCTCTTGGCGAGTTGCGTCTCTATAAGAAACCATTGAATAAGGAATTTTCAAAATTTTCCATATCGAGCACCAAATTTACCAACAAGCTTTTGGACTCGAGCAAATCGGTCGACAGAATTAACACAATAATTGAGTGCGTTTACACTAACAAAAGTCAGCTTAGCTTATCGCCTTGCTATTTGGCCCTTGGTGATCAAATATTGTACATGATGGACAAGCATGAGGACATGCTTTTGCGGGCCTTTTACATAAGCGAAATAGATCTAAGGCTTAGCAGAGAAACGGACAATGAAACCGAACTGTGTGTAGTCTTAAATTGCCAAAAAATAGAGGATTTTGTAAATGAAAATGACAGACTGTACGAGAACAACCTGAGTCGTTTGATGGACTTTGTGTTACAGAGTGACAAGCAAAAGCTAGATAACACAGTGGTTTGTTCGTGTGGTAAAAAACTCAAGTCGATGTGCAGAGAACCAGATCCTAGTGCCAGACACTTGAGACAAGAGTCAGATGTGGCCAAAATTCACAAATTAAAAGATAATTCAATAAATAGTATTAATGATGATAGACAAAAAAAATTTTATTTTTATATAGATCCGCGTTTATCCGAAAATTTTATTAATATTTTTAATTCACTAAAGCGCAAATGTTCAAACAAAGGCTTTTCCTATTAGTTATTAAATTTCGTTTTTAAAATTAATTTAAATCTATAAAAAAAATAGTTAGAAATAAAAATTTTTATTTAGATATAATTTTTTTTAATTTAAATAAAGATCGGTATTTTAGCTGATTTACATGATTTTTGAGAAAATTTTTACATAATTTTTTGTTTCTGTTGAAGAATTATGACCACAACATCGTCTCATTTGTCAAGTGATCGTGTTAACCTACTCGATTTGAAAGAATGGTTAAGACGTGAATTTCTGAGTTTTTTTGAAGATTGTCCCGGCAAAAAACTTATTGTTTGGGACAAACAGTTGACTCAGCCATTAGGCTTGATTGCTGATTATAGAGTTCTAAAAGAGCGCGGTGTTGACAAAATGATGGACCTAAGAGAGCTTAGAGATACTCGTATCTTGAAAAAAAAAGACTTGTCTGATATTTCTCATATTTTTTTTATTGTAAAGCCCAAATTGGAATTGATGAGTTTAATTGCACATAATGTACTTAGTGTGTACGTATTAATTTTTTTTCTATTTTAAATATTTTAAATATATTGTTTCCTAATTATTTAACTGATATGAATTTTGTCAAATCTTTTAAAAGTCCAAATTTAAATTTTTTCTAAAATATTTATCATGTTAGATATTTAAATATTTATTCAAGTTGTTCTTTACTCGAGTCATTATTAACTAGAATTTATATAAAAAATTTGTTGATGATTAAAATTAATTTAGAGCTGATAAAGAAAAAATAGAAATAATATGGGACCTAATCTAAAGTATATATGCTAAGATCATTCAGTTTAAAGTCATGATTCGAACAATAACCAAAAACTCGCAGTTATTACCATCTAAAAAATTTTAGAAAATAACAAAATAATTTTTAGCTGTTTAGATAATGAAAATTCTAAAATTAAATGTCTGATCATGAAATTACTTTTTTATTGTGTTTATTAGTGAAATTAATGGCACTTTAGAAGTTAAAATTTAGGACGATGAGTCAAAAAATTTTGCGATTTGTTTTTAAAATTTTTTAAATTTAGGTATCAAAATTCTTTTTTTTTGTTAAATTAAATTTTAAAAAATTACTGCAAAAAAGTGCAATAAAATGGGAAAAATCTTTTGACAGCTAAAAATAAGATTATCACTGCCAAAATATAGATTTTCACAAAAAATAAATCCCGGTCAAAATTACTCAAATTTTTTTTTAAATAAAAAAAAATACATCACAAAAAATTTTTCTCATTGCACATAAAAAAATCAAGACTAAATATTATCGTTTTAACTCTTTTTGAACTTTTTGGGTTCTCTTGAACATTTTCTTCAACAACTCTGCAACTTTACGAGGCCGTCCTTGCTTTCTTTTTTCTTGAATATTGGGTTCACCGTTATCAATTAATGCATCTTCAGATCCGGATTGATACCATATTTGATCTAGGATAATGAATTATGTGTTTATTCAAACATAATTGATTTAATTCCTCAAAATTTTCGGGAATAGATTCAACTTCGAAAGATAGACTTTTTGGCATTTTTTATTTACAATTTAAATTTTCAAACAAATGAGTAACCTATTATTGAATCCATATAATTCAAAATTTTGATGAACGAGAGATTCTATTTGGAATTTCCATATTTTATTTTAATTTAAGTTTCGGAAACTTAAAGTAAAATTCAAAGTTGCATCAATTATGCTAAGTCATCAGAATTTTACCATACTGTTCTTAATAATGTACATTTAATATGAATGTTGCACCATGTTTCATTTACAGAATTTGATTTTGATATTTAAAAAAAAAAGTTATCAGAATTTTTGACATTTTTTTTATTTTGTACTAAATTTAACAGTCTTGTTCTTTAAATATATGTTTTAATTCATCAAATTATTTCTAAAAATGACCATAAATGGAATCTTTTTAAATAATTTTAATTTTGGCTGTGAACAATCCAAATTTAAATTGTATTGAAAATTAAACTGCAGTTGTTTCGATAAAGAGACTTATCAAACAACTATTTTGATATTTTTATATTATTTAACTAAAGGCTACTATTACTATTAATTGCAATAATGATACAAATTATTTATGACAAATAATAAAGTTTTAAAATTTTCTTTTTCATTTTATTTTAAAAAATTCAATAAAATTTAGTGAGTTATGTTCAGATATTATTGGTATCAGTTTTGGATTGGAATAGGGTTCGTTGCGCAGATTCAGTATTCAACTCAGTTTTTTTGTGTACTTAGTCAAGACTTGAGAGTAATTTACCAAATTGGTGACTGACTGAGGCTTTTGAACAAAATGTTTTGTAATTATATTCTTTAAAAAAGAACAAAAAAATAATTAATTTAAAAGTTATTTTTCAGAGCTGATACTATTTGGTTTAATATTTAGAATTTATTTCAGCTAATTTTTTTCTATTTAAGTGAGAATGAATTAAAAAATGAGATTAAAGAATTTCACATATTATTCGTTCCACGTATGACTCATTTGTGTGAAAAAAAGCTTACAGACCTTGGCGTGTACGGTTCTTTTAAAAAAAATCTAAAAGAAATATTCTTGGACTTGATTCCACTTGACAACGATTTACTATCAATGGAAAATCCACAGCTTTACAAAGTAAAACAACTAAAGCAAATAAAAAAAATATTTTTTTTTTCTTTTCAAAGGATTTATTTTTGCAGAATGATCCAACTTATCTTTACAACATTGCCAAATCACTCATGACCATTCAGTCTTTGTATGGCATCATACCAAATATTTACGGCAAAGGAAAATATTCTCGCATGATAGCAGACCAAATTTTGAGGATGAGACGCGAAATGACCCATAATCAGGAACCACAAATTACACCCAAAATAGACAATCTTATTTTAATTGACAGAAATATTGACTTGATAACACCGATGATGATTCAACTAACCTATGAGGGTCTCATTGATGAAAATTTTGGCATTAAGTACAGTAAGTTGAAAAACAATGAAAATTTTTCCAAATTTAATTTCCGTTTTTGTAAAGCTCAACTGGAAATTCCGCAGGAAAAGATTAAAAAACCCAATCAAGATGACAAATTAAATGTAGTTGAAATGAAAAAATCAATAGTTATTCTAAATTCAAGTGACAGTTTATTTGCTGAGATACGAGATCGCAATTTCAATGCAATCAATCCAGTTTTGAGTCGCACTGCCAAGGAACTTCAACAAACCAATGAAGTTAATTAGACTTTCTTATTTAATATGTTTTAAAATTTTGACAATAAAAAGGAAAAAAATCGTTTACAAAGTGTCAGTCAATTGAGAATGTTTGTTGAAAAAACACTTAAAACATATCAAGTCAAAAAAACTTCTTTAGAAAATCGTAAATAATAATTTATTGATGAGAATGTAATTTCAAGCTATTTTTAAGATATGACCATTGCTGAAATAATAAAAGAGCTGACTATGTCAGATGAATTTTTTGAAAAACTTCAATGTCAAAATGATTTATTGGCCGGTCTTAGTGGTGAAAAGCCCAACAGTTATATAATTAACTCTATGAGCCGTGGTGAAGATATTTACACTGTAATGAGATTAATTTGTCTGCACTGTGCGGTAAACAATGGCTTTAAGACCTCTTTGCTGGAAACTTACAAACGTGAAATAATTAGAGTAAGGAATTTATTTTAACAAAAAGTATTTCATTAACTAATTTTGACTAGTTTTATAAAATTACCTTTTTTTTCATAAATTTACTGAATTGATATAAAATTACAGATTTATTATAAAAATCAAGTTTACAACTTATAATTTTTCTCAATTTTAACTTGATTAAAAAAATATTTAAATAATTATTGCTTAACATTCCAAGACATCGCTCTTTTTTTTCTTCCTGGTATCGGTTTACAACCAATTACCGAATCTAAGAATTTTCTGGAACTTGAATTTACTTTTTTGACCGCAACACGACAATAATATGTTTACACTTGCAATACACTTTCATTTCATTTCATGTGTTTTGTATTTTTCTTCTTCTATGGCTTCTGAGTCTACTAATTCTTCATTTTCTAATTGTTTGTTAAAGGTCCATACGACTCTTAAGCGTTTGCGCTTGTTATTATTTGCTAATAATAAGTTTTCGTACTCGTCTTCATCCTGAGATCTTTGATTTTTTTCTGATTGTAATATCGAACTAGTCTTTTTTGGCTTCAAGAGTTGCTAAAAATCAATTTCAATTTCAATAATTTTTTAAAATTCAAATAAATATATTTTAATTCCTTTTTTTGAATAAATTAATGTTTAATATATAATTTTAAAAAATAATGTTATACTTAAAGAGCTATCAAAGTCCTATTAAATTGGAATTAAAGATTTACCTTAAGGAAAGCCTCCATTGTTGCTGAAATGTTCTCTTAAACACTTTGGTCGAAAATCGTTTGAGAATAATTAAAAAAAAAACAAACAATAAAATGAATAATAATTGTAAAAATTAAAACAGAAAAAAAATTTACATTTTTATTAATTTTATTTTTTTCTTTCTTTTTGGATAACACTTAAACTTTTTCGTATTCATTACATTTTATTTTTTTTAGATTTTTTTAACATCGCCTTATAGGCGTTAACTGGAATAAATAAATAAATAAGAAAAATTATGATAAGTACAATACGAACACAAGTTATGCAAAAATAGCAATTTTTTTTTAAGTAATTTTAGTTAAAAATAATAAATCAGTAAAATTTAAAAAAAATATATATTTTTATGTATTAGTTTCGCAATTAGGTTTTATAAAGCCATTAGTTCTGTTAAAAAAAAACAACAACTTATTTTCAAGTATTAAAATCCAAGGGTTTTATTATATTATTAATTTTTTTATTTTTTCTTTAGGAATAATTTAAAATTTAGCAATTCTTTCATTAATATATGTTCAATGTTCATCTTTATGAAACTCGATTTTATTCAAGGCTCGGATAAGATACTAAAATTAGAAACACTTAATTCTTGATTTATAAATACACTAAATTTTATTTTCAAATTAACTCTAAATTCACCAAGTATTTTATTCTGATTATTGTTCTCTATAAAAAATTAAAATTAAATATTTATATATTTATCTAATATACAAACACTCTCATATAAGCATAAAAGCCTAATTTGACAATATTTGTCTAAACTATTAAAAATTAATCTCGATTGATATTTGAACAAATTATTTTTAATTTATTTCGGATCTAATCAAAATTGAAATCATTTCATCAAATTTTAATTTACTTTAAAGCTTTTGATATATTTGATTAGTTCAAAAAAAATATATATTTAAATGTATATTGTCAAAATAGATCATAATTTAAAACTTAATCCGCGGTATCTAAAAAAAATAGAATAAATACAAAATTTAGTGAATATCGTTTAAAAGTAAATATATGCAAATAATCCATAATGTACTGAATAAACAAAGCAGTCAATTGAGAAAAGTTTTAAAGAGAAATTTTTTTAAAGGCCTATGGAATTAAATATTTTGAACTGTTGAATAACATGGAAAAATCGAATATTTTACACCAACAAGGAGTCAAAAACTTTGATATTGTTTGCAAAAAAATGAATTTGCTTGTGGACAAAGTAAACGAAGAAACGCCTAATGATATATCATATGTATTTAGTGGTTATGCACCTCTTTCTATCAGATTCTGTCAATATTTAACTAGGCCTAATTGGAAAGCATATGGAGATTTATTTGGTTTAATACCAGGCGAGTTTTTTGAAGAAGTTCAGTATTTACCTAACATGAGAAAGAGGAGTAAAAATAAAAAAAAAATTTTTAAATTTTGTATTTATTATTTTTTTCAAAGGAAATTCAAATACATCTTTGAACTCAGCTCAGTCTGGCCAAAGTATGGATCAAAAAATGACTTTGGTATTTTTTATTGGCGGATGTACTTTTGCCGAGATAAGCGCTTTGCGTTATCTTTCATCAATAAATGACAGTATTTACTATTAATAAAAGTAATTTCTGCAATAGTTGGTTAAATTTTTTTTTTCGTTAAGATCCGACTGAGTTTATGATCGCCACAACATGCTTAATTAATGGAAAGTCATTTATTCAATCACTAGAAAAAGGATTTTAGCTAGTCATGTCAAAATTTTATTTTTTAATTTTTTTTTTAAATAAAATCCTTAAAGATTGCAGCTTTATTTTTTATTTATTCAGTGTTTTTTTTTTTAAATTGGTACCAAAGTATTAGAAGCAAAGCCTAAACACTTATTGTGATAAGAATATCAGATCATATCAGTATTCAAGTCATCAGGCAATGCCACCGTTGCTTCCAATTTCCAATATTTGTGGTACTTCATTTAGCTAACTGCTTTCTCCACTTTATTAGTAGCAGTTATTTGAATATTTTTTTTTCTTAATTTTAGGAGAGTAATAAATCAAGATTTTTTCAACAATATTTATTTTATAACAATATTTTAAATATTTAAATTTTTCAATAAGTCCAACTACATTTAGACTTAAGAGGAAGCATTCAACTAAAATAACCAGTCTTGTCAAATAAGTATTATTATTTTTAAATAAATTTTTCTTAAAGATTGTAATTTTATATTTTATTTGTTTAAATTAATTTCCAGATATGTATCTTAAGTACAAGTTAGTGTTTTTGTATGCCAATCGAACAGAGTCAAATTTCATTTTAATTTTGACAAGAAAATCTCTTCTCATTTAATTCAAATAGAACAAGTAGCAATTAATTTTTGAAAAATAATTTTGAGAAAAAAAGAAAAAGAGTGCCAGGAGAATTGTTAATTTTCGGAAGTCAAAATTTGAACAAATCTTGAGCCAATCGAATTCTACTTAAGGGAATAGAATGACTCTAAATAAAACATATAATTAAATTTAATTGTATGTCAGTCATGAAAAGTATATGCGGAATAGTTTTGTTTAACGGAAAGTAATAGTAAAGAACGATGAGATAAGGATCTATGGCCTATAATGGTGTGTCTAAGCCTCATTAGGTAATGGAATGTCAGATCAAAGTTTGATGAGATTTAGCACATTTTCATTGTTCTCGATCAAATCGAAATTAAGAGTTTGATCGAGCGAATCGTTTCAGATCACAAGTCCGATTGAGAGCATACGTTCGATACGCATCAGGTTACATCTCATTGGTTTCATCAAGAATAGAACTCCTTGCTAAACCATCCGGGTGCAACGATACTGAACTTTAATTAATTTCATATCGAGTTAAAGAGCTTTGATTGACAAGCAACAGTTGGCACTGATAAAAAAAACAACAACAACAAAACTCCAATAGATAATTTTAAGAGCTCTCTAGTTTTTTTATTAATAAATTTTTTTATGAGAGCTATCCGGACTAAATTAAATTACTAATCTTATCTAGACCGAATTAAATTAGGAGCTAATAAAATTTTTTATAACCACCTTCTGTTTATTAATTTTTTTTATTTATTTTTTAATTGAAATAGATAGATAATTTCAAGCCGAGATTGAGACTTTCAGTTTTTTTCATGAGCTCTTACCTGACTCTTAATGACCCCCCGTATTGTTTCTAGATTGATTTGAAATATCAATAACAGAGCAATAAAATACCATCTCTTGCTGTTTTATTCAATTAGAGCACCTTGCGCTCAATAACTCTCGAGTGCAATCTTATCTATTCATTGAACATCTGAACACAATCCACTCGAGTGAATATACGCAATCCGAACTCAGGGTCAATTGCTGATAAGTTTGTGAAATGATTGATTGATTGATGGTCGGATCTAACTAACAACAAGACTAGCAAAATAGGCGTCAATCAATCATTTTTTTGTTTTGCTTTTTTACTTATTGCTATTGTTTTTTCTGATACTGCTACTGCTGCTGCTGCCAAAAATTTCTATGATTGATTTATAGGTTATGTGTTTAACATTTGTTTGAGAAAAAACAGTATAATTCCGCATCGGCTGAGCTATTTGATCGATTTTGCATAAGGTTTTCTCATTACGGCTATCAATATCAGACTCTAGCCGAAGCGAACTTAATAATTGAAATTTAAATTTTAAACTTCTCCTATTTCAAGCGGGTCTTTTTTTTTCTATTAATTATTTGAAATTTTCTATTCATAAATATTTGTATAGGACTCTATGGACTATGAACTGTATTTATTAAGATCAATTATTAAATATAAATTAAAAGAAATTTTTATGCAAATATTGAGAATATTTTAAATACTTTTAATAAACAATAAAATAAGAATTAAAATAGCTGACATTTAATCGCGTTCAGTTGTTGCGTACCTGCTTATCGCAATAACGGATGCTGATAAACACCGACTTCTTTGATCATTCAACTCCTGATAAACGTTCAAAACTTTTCCGAGATAAACTTTGCTCTAATCTAAACTTGCTATTGCTGCTGTTCGTGTTTCAATGGCCCTCGAGGCTTTCAACAACTAATAGCTGCAATAAGCTCTTCGATAACACTTTAGCACTTTGCGATTTATAGCACTCACTTAATCATTGCATATAATCATGAATATTTCATTACATCGATAAAACATTAATCTTAAACACCAAATAATTATTAACTAGTTTATTTATCTTAATAATGGCTCCTCTAGTTTTTACTAAATATTTGATTTTGACTCATTAACTCTTTCTCTTGATTTATCTGTTTTTGCCTCCCAAGGGACTTAACTTGTATTTGCTAACCACCTAAACTTGTCGAACAAAAAAAAACTAAAAAAATTAATCATTTTATTTTTATCTTAGAAAAAATTAAATCTTATCATTGATTTATTATTTTTTCGAGCCAAAAGAAAACTTGCTTTTTTTTGTCTAGAATATTTTTACAAAAATTGCCAACAAAGAATTATCAGTTTATTTTGAATAAACTTAATCTAAAACATAAATTATTTATTTATTTGTTTATTACAATATCAAAAAAATAAAATAAAAAAAAAATCGCTTATAAATTTTATTTGATCAGTTTGGTCTCAAGTCTTTTTTGAATTCACTTTCAAAAAATCCGTATTTCATCAAATATAAATAGCCACAACTAAACTGAAGAAACTTGCTAGTATTTGAGACAAAAATTTTCCTTTATTTGAGTTGATTTTCTCTAAAACATGTGAATCGTTTAAAAGAATATTCACCAGTCATTTGTCATGTAAAACATATATTTTCTTGTAAAAAAATTGCAATTTTATTATTTATTTAATTAAACAGCATATTAAAAAAAAACTAATGTCTTTTATTTGAGTCAATTTTTTAGAGTAAAATATTTTCGAATGGAAGAAACACTTTGATAACCGAACTTTCTTTTCTGGATATCAAATTATCAATTTCTTTTTTTTTTTTTGTTGTTACTTTATTTGTATTTTTTCTAAGTTTAATGCATTGGAATTGCTATTGATGCAGTCTCTGTTTAATTGCAAAATAACAATAGTTATTAATTTATTAAATATAAAAAAATAATTTAAATGCCTAAGCCTTCATTTGATTGCTTTTTAAAAGTTAATAAAATTTTTTTTCTTCTTAAGAATTGTTTTATTTTCTTTGAATAGACATTTGCATGAGAAATATTAAAAAATTTATATTTAATTGAGTTGGATTGGATTGGATTGATGCTCAAAAAACTGGTTTAAGAAAATGATTGAAATCAAAAAACGATTTCATCAATTAAATTCGACTAAAAAACGAGATATTAATTTTTGAATTTTTTATTTTTTTTTGGCAATTAAATTAAGAAAAAATAATAGGATAAATTTTAAAACGAAAATTAAACAGTTAATTAAAATAAGAAAAAAAAAATAAGTGCGTAAATATATATATGTATATATATGCATAAAATAGGAAAAAGATAAAAATTAAAAAATGATCTTGATTTAATTAAAAAATTTAGAAAAATAAAAAAAAAAATACTCAATCTCTTCTAATCATATAAATAAAGACCAATGATTGATCTATTCAAAAAAAAAAAAACGAAAAAAAAACAAATTTTTTAATTTCTATTTTTAAATTTAAATTACATTTAAAGACAATTTAAACAAAGAAAAAAATCTGAAAAACAAAAACTAGTCATTAGAAATAAAATAAAAAAAAAGAAAGGTAAACTCATTTATTATTCAATTTATTTTCTCTTTATTTTACACAATTAAATAAATTAAAATTAGTTGTTTGTTTGTTTGATTTTCTCATTGTTTTTAATGCATTTGAGGAGCATATTGTTTGATGTATATTGAGATAGAGATAGGGAGTGTTGTGTTGTGAGTGTTGCGCATTTAGCTAGCGGCATGAATGTCCTGAATGCATTGAGACTGTCCGAGATCAACGAGGCCATTGTGAAGACCAGAAGAGTGATTGAGAGCGGCCGCTGCTCCCACTAGATTGTTCACAAGCGAGTTGGCCACATTAGCGGCGCTGTTCTGCGAGTCGATTTGATTGTGCATTTGCTGCAATTGGGACGCATACGGATTGTGAGTGTGGTTGTGCGAATGTGAATGATGGGGCAAATGGGGCAGCGACGAATTACTAAAATTGTAGGCAGCAGCGGCATAGGCGGCGGCAGCTGCGGCCGACAGTTGGGGCCCCGAGTTGGCATTGGGCGAAACGGGCGAGTGGTGGCCGAACGACGCCGGATAGTTGTAGTTGGCGTTGAACGAATTTTGACTGTTGTAGCTCGCCTGGTCGCCGTAGCCGAAGAGAGCGGCGTGGTGCACGGCCGCGGCCAGATGGTGCGGCGTCGACGAGCTCGATGAAGAGGACGACGTGCCGGTGGAGGCGCCAGGCGACGCCGAGGCCACGGCCGGCTGCGCACCCAAGTACGGCGAGTAGGTCTGGCTGCGGCTGGGCTGCGACGGGTTGGCGAACGAGCCCGCCTCGGCTTGGTTGGTGTCCGACGACGACGAAGACGAGGATGACGACGACGGACCGTTCGACTGATATATCGACGAGTTACCGCTCGCTCGATTGTTCGAGTCGATCATCGGCTGCACTATTCGACGCCGAGCGTTTATAAACCTTAAATGAACAAAAAAAAATTAGAATCCAATTGGCTCAAGAATTTAGATAAAATAAACAAATAAATATTGAAAATTTTGCTTACCAATTGTTTACTTGGAGT
This sequence comes from Brachionus koreanus, assembly GCA_016987375.1. Lineage (NCBI taxonomy): Eukaryota > Metazoa > Rotifera > Eurotatoria > Ploima > Brachionidae > Brachionus > Brachionus koreanus. The sequence continues at coordinate 783,657 of PJRA01000498.1, forward strand.
ATTGTTAGGCCTGTGTCTTGGGCAAGTTGTTTCTTTTGCTCTTCGGATGGATAGGGATGCTTTTTTATTTGAAAAAAAAATAAAAAAGAAATTAAACATAAATCATTTATTTCGTTATGTTTTGTTTATCAGTCTTAATTACAGTCATTAAACTTATAAACAAAAAAAAAATGATTAATTGCATTTTTAGCAAGCGATTATCTATTCAGCTGTTGTTGAGTAACAACTGGTTTTAGTTTTTTTTTTTGTGTTAATCTAATTTTTTTTTTAAATGACAAAATTAAAGCTTACACTAAAGTGTTGAAATAGCCAAGCACGCATCATATTGGTAGCCACTTTGGGAAATATGCCTCGTTTGCGCTGTCTTTTCTTGCTAGACGACGAGCTTTCTTCAAGTTCGTCGTCGCCCGATTGTTCATTAGAGCCAACACTGTTGTCCAATGCATCGCCTGTTTCACTATTGGTGTCAATGTTGCTGAATTGAGTCGGAGCAGAAGGCGCATTGGACGCTTGGCCGAGCACAGTCAGATCATTTGACTGAGAACTGGGACGAGTGCTTAGTTTTATTTGTGGCTCGTCCTGTTGAGACGAGTAGTCAGTGTAAACGCCGCCAGCCTGAAATGGCGTGCTGGCAAAGTATCCAGTGCTCTGAGCCGTATGGCTCTGTTGCTGAGTGAACGACTGACCTTGGTTCATGTAAGGCTGTTGATAGGCATTTTGATACGGCTGATACAAATGCTGCTGACTTGAATCGACGATCGGATACTGATAGGTCATGCTTTGGCTTAGGCTTGTCGGCGGTTGATGATGATGATGATCCGATTCGATTTTTAAGTTTGGTGTGTGCAATAGATTTGAGTTTGAGAGCGATTGACGCAAACCGGTCGATGTTGAATTATTACTAGTCGGATAATCGAACGACTGGGTGTCGTTCAGCACGCTTGTGCCACTTGTCGAATTGTTCTCTTCGAGGCTGAGCTCGTTGGGCATTTTTCCCTTTAGTCTGTCAATGTAGCGATCGCAAAAATCGTCGCACAGTTCGTGCACTTTTTCCAATTCCAACAAGTGAAATCGAAGAACTTGAATGGCCTGGATCATTAGGTTGTCCAGCTCCGGATTGGGCACATAATACGGATGCTCTTTGCGTATTTGCTTAGAAAACTCGCTGAAGTCATCCTCTAGCGTTTGGCTGGTGCAAATGTCATCGCGTACGCGCGGATCCCTGGGTGTGCATGTTGCCAGCTCGCACTTTTCCAACATTAGTGCCAGCAGCGAGAACAATGGGTGTCTTAAAAAAGCAAAAATAGATTAGTCCATGCAAATGAGTGTTTGTGTGTGTGAGGAAGAGAGGGAGGGTCGATTAGATCGTGATAATCGGTCATTAGCACGTCGATAATCGACATTGCCTTAAGATCCAAAAAAAATCAAATTACTTTAAGATAGCTTCTTTGTCGCGTTTCAATTGGGCTTCGTTGACCATTGTGGAATTAGTTGTATTGGACGCAACTAATTTTGATTTGGCTATCGATGTTGCTGCTAGTGCTGCCTTACTGCTATAAGTGTCACTTAGATACAAATTGTTCATTTACCACTAGAATTTTTTTCAATTCTAAAAATAAAAAAATAATCATAATAATAAAACAACGCTATTACAATATTATAATAGATAAGAAATATATATATTTATACTATGAATAGCGGTTTATCAACCAGTTAGAATCGAGCATAAG
>PJRA01000498.1:786855-801253 GCA_016987375.1 Brachionus koreanus
AAAAAAACGGAGACTTATTAAAATTTGTCATTTTGGGCTCAGAGCTAAATAGGTGTTTTCCTGATGCAGAAGATTTAGAACTAGTCGGTCGGTGCGCAAAAAGCCTACTTGCCATAATCTCAGTCTTTAACTCACGTTGCAAACTTTGAAATTAATTAAAAATCGTTTTATAAAGTATTTTGGTCACGTAAGGCATTTATATTGTCATTTATCAAGTTAATCTTGCCTGATAGTACTAATTAAGACGGTCGTGGATGAGCTCATGCAACAATCACGGTCATAATCGATTCGCTTATGCAATAAAAAAAAAACTCAACAATCGATAGAATATGATTTCTATTTAAACAAACAAAAATTTCAACAACTATTTGCTCTAACTTATTCTTAAAACTTATTAATTATAAAAATAATAATATTAATTGTGATAATTATATTTGCGCATTACATAAAACAATGGATATAGCCATATGATTGTTTGTTGTTTGGCTTCTAGTTTTTGAAGCGCTCAAACGAATCTGTTGCCAATCCATTATTTTTACCTATATACTAAATTTTAATTTATACTTGAATTAAAAATTAAAAAAAAAATTCCATTAAAAATTCATGTCATGTTGCATTATTGCTTTGGCAAATAGATGCCATACATACACACAAACACACACACACATACATACATACTCATACATACATCAATCAATCATTCGTTATTCATTTTGTTGAATAAATACGCCAGTAATTCAGTAAGTCAGCCAGTCAGTCAAGTCATCAATCAATCAATCAATCATACGATCAATCTAGCCATCAATCAAAAATGAAAGCCTATTTGAAATAAAATAGAAAAAAAAATATTCTAAATACTTTGGCTGACCTGGGCTCAGGGCCGCAGCCTTAGCTAATGTTTATAATATGTCAAAATCACTCACTTTGCTCACTTTCTCTCTCTTTCTTTAAAATATTTATTTTGATGGCTTGTTAGTCCAACTGTAAATAAACTAAAGCCAATTTAGCTTTGAAAAAATAAATACTCCAAATGTTTATTATCTTATTTTAGATTTAAAGCATTTGATGATGCCGCTGCAGCTCGCTAAAAGCCTGCTCTACCTAAACTCTGTTAATCAGATAAAACAAAGAGCATACGTCCAACGCTAACCAAGCCATTAAACTTACTTGCACGAACTATACCGCCTCAACTCTTTATATAAAAGCCTACTTATCAAACACCAACAAAATCAAAAACTATTTAATTAGATTGATCGCATTGGATTTTAATTTATCATTTCAAAGTTGTTGTTCTCTTCTGTGTTGGCTTGAAATTCATTAATCCTGATTTTTTAATTCAAAAAATCGAAAATCTATTTCCCTTTGGGCTCTCTTGTATTTTTTGTTTTCATGCTTTTGTTAAACTAGAAAACACATTAAATGAGCAGCCTTTTTTTCTATTTTATTTTTTTGTTTGATAGAACAAAAATTTTAATCTTTCTTAAGCCTCTAAAGAGTTGATCACAATTGGATTTATCATTTTGAGCGTTTGAAAACGCCGATTATTGCTCTTAGGAGCCAATATTTAGGTCCACCAAACTAATTACGAGTTAAATACAACTCAAATCGCTCAAAATCACATATGGGATCTTACACGCAACAAGTCATCTTCAATTAGAACTTAAGCTAGAAACTTAAAATGCTCGCCTTCATTGCATTTAGACTCTACTATTTTGTGCATAGCCAAAATACATGTCATTTACAACAAAAAAAAAAGAATATTACACGGCACCTCTGCAAGTTTACTATTTATAATTTAATTTTTTACTCAAAAATAAATTCTCACCATACTATCCTAATTATCTATGCAATTAGGAGTGAGCTATTTTGGCTCTAATGAATATTAAGATAATCGACTCCTACTATGCAGCTAAGACAATGCTAATATCAAATCTCTTTTCGAATAGCCAATTTAAAACAAAATTTTGGTTTAATTTTAGATGCCTTGAGCTAAATTGGCATCAAATAAATCAATTTGTATTCAACAAACAGTTGAAAATATAACAACCAATATTTGGCTATTTGTCAAAAAGGTTTTAATGCTAAGTGAGTTTGCAATTTATTCAGAACCACAACTTCAAAGAGATCCAGAACTTTCTGATCCAAAGCTCGAACAGAAACAACCTAAAATTAAAAAAAAAACACTTGGATTCAATCTTAAACACAACAAATTGATAACAAAATTTAATTTAATAATGTTAATTCAAAACAAATATTTATTTCCTACTCTTACTGTACATATAAATATATGAATAAATTGGAATCGTGAAGACTGAAAAGAGTTTCGGAACTGCTATTGAAAAAACTTTTCCTAATTTTTGTTAAAACAAACAAAGAAAAAATTGAAAATTTATAAACCACTATTTGGCTATTTGTCAAAAAGTTTTATGTTAAGCGAGGAGTTAGCAATTTGTTTTGTTTATGTTTGGTTCATTGGCACATTACAACTACAGACTTATCAAGTATTTGTCCAAGCTCTTAGCAAACAATGTGTCAGAAGAATTTGTTTTAAATTTTGTTTACCTATAACAAAAAAACTCAATTATTTTCTTTTAACAACTAAAAATTTTAAAATGCTTTTTGATTTTTCTTTAAATAAGTAATAAAAAAAATAAATTTTTTTTTTATCTAAAATTTTAAAAGATAATTTAAAAAGAGAGAGAGAGAGAGAGAGAGAAACAAAAATATCGCTAGCAGGGTCAAATTGAAACGTTGCCTAGCGATTAACATGCAAACTAGGAGCTGTCAATCGAGGCCTATCATATCAAATTACCAATTGCAACAAGATAGCAAGTCTTAGCGGATAAATATATATCAAAATGTAAATTTGGCTTATAATAGACGCTAGAAAATAATATTTCATTTTAATTAAATTGAGAAAGTTAATTAAAGAATTAATTCATGCATCAACAGCTAGAATAATCTTTGATTCTAACAAAGTCAATATGTATCTATAAATTATCATTTTATTAATGCTCGAAATATGTTAAAGAAAGTTAAATCAATGCGAATTGAGCTTATCCGAACAGAGCAATTTGTAGATAAGCCGTACTACCTTTAGTCGAGCATTAGTTTAATTAAAAAAAAAAAACAAAATTATTTGATTTAATTAATTAGCTGCTATGGGCTGGCTATGCCGCTTTTACGTCTAAGTCATCCTGGAAATTAGTTTTTACTTGGTTTAGTTTAGTTTAATACAGACTTATTAACTCTGGATAAATTATATTAACCAGAAGCGTTAACAACGAGCTATAAATTCTTTAGAATTTGTTCCCTGTGGAATTTACACAAAACAAAATTTAATAATTTGACTAAACATTTTTTCCTTATTTCCTCAAAATATCCTAGATTTTTGTCATTTAAACTTGCATTTGTTCGATATTCTATTCAAATTGGCATTCTTGATCTATTATTAATTACTCTAAAATATTTGATTAATTCATATTTGAAATTTGGCAGAACAAAATATCATCGAAATAAAATTGAATAAAAAAAAAAGGTCAAAAAACAGTACCAACTTCAACTTAAAATAAATTTTTTATTATTAAGACAAAATAAAAAATATTAAAAATTAAAAGTGATTTCAATTTATTTGATATTAGTGATATTATACAAGCTAATTTAAATAGAATATATGATAAAGAAAATCATGTTCACAAGTTTGGCCAAAGTTAATCGAGTGTTTAGTCAATTTAAGAGATAATAAATTGATATCATTAGGGGGTGATTTTATTAATCAAAATTTAAAATTCAAGATTATAAATTAATTAAATTTTTATCTGATCATTGAGCATGTATGCAGCGATTAAGCTTAACTACTAATACTAGTAGTAGAAAAAAAAGAAAAAGAAAAGCATTAGAAGTGTTATTATCAAAATTTTTGCAATGACCAAAAGTCAAATCTTGTAGTTGTTTGATTAGAATCAAGTAGCGTACAATAGTAGCTCACATCTTGATATCGATTAAAATCGATAATAGCCAGAACCATATCGATTTGAGATCGCACATTCTTGGATCTTGATAAATTTTTTTAAAAACATATAATTAGGAGATAAGTATTTATGGAAAAAATGGTTGAAGGGCATGCGAATCGAAATAGCCGTAGTTTGTTTTTGCTTGGCCCAAAAAAGATAGCCGATCGATAATTGTAACTAGTCCAGAGATGTGTAATTAGATCGGTTACAATTTGAAAGCTCGATATCTCATGGCTATTAGTTCGACTCTGGATTTGGCGTACCTGTTCAAGCTTTTGGCCAAGTCTAAATCAAAAGAAACAAACTCTCGCACGGCTACTACTTTTTAATTTTCTTAATGCTCAGTATGTGTAATTATAAGATATAGATCTTATAATTCATACCTTTTTAATACTTGAGGAAAACTCATCAAAAAGATGATGAGTTAAGAGAAATTTTTTTTTTTCTTTCTTTTTTTTTTTTTATTATTAGCATTATATCTTGATTTATAAGCATATAATATTTGCTTCTAAGCGAATCGAATTGATCGTGCCGGCGTTAAAATTAGCCAAATTTGAATTTTTCTCTTTGATTAGGCAAAGTGTTAAGTGTGTATAATCTTTTTGAAATTTTTATAATTATATAAGATCAAGATTAATCGACTTATTTTCTTTATGCATTAGAATCTTATCAAATTAGCTATTGAATTCTAATTAGACTTTGTTTATCCAACACAATCTTCGACCAAGAACGTTCTCTTTGGCTGATCATCGTTTGCAAAAGAGCCCACAGCTATTTTGGTTATTTAGATCGAGAGTGATGTTGATGATCTGTTTATCAATAACACCAAGGCTAGTGTTCCAGTCGAGGACAAAATCTTGACATAATTCTTAAATCTGCTTAAATGAATGCTTCTATCTCATTAGCACATTTTTCACTTCTTGGCTCCTATCAAATAAAGAATTTTTGAATTTAATTTTAAATTTGTTTATTTTTAAAATTTATTTATTTAAAATTTTGAAATTGAAATTTTTTGTTGTGTTCAAAGCTCAGGTTTTTTATTCAAAATAGAATTTTTAATCAAAAAAAAATTTCAAAATTAGAAATTTAAATTAATTCTTTTTGAAAAAAAAAACAGAGAATGCATTTTAAAAAAAAAGTTGACAAGTATTTTTTTCCACTTTTTTGACCTAAATAAATCAAAATTTAAAATGATAAAATTCGATTTAAAGCATTTAGATCTTAAATTCAAATAAAATTAAAAATCAAGAACGATTTAAAATATTTTGAGATTATAACTAATTTTTGAGCAAAAATTTCAAGATGCTTTAGAATGAAAAATTCAATTTGAAAATTTAAAAGGAAGAGTAAATAGCCAAAATAATATAGTTGTTTATTTATCTTGATATTTCTATCAAGATTTAACTCACCGACTATTTAAGTGCTGATAAAAATTCGAGTTGAATTTTGATCGAAAATTTCACTACTTAGACAAAAATGAGATTGATTTTTCTAAAAAAAAATTAAAAAAAATCACTTAAAACTCTTTTATCAGTCGCAAAAATTCTCTAAAATATTAAACATAAAAATCCCTTAAGATTAATTTCGACTTTTTTCACATATAATTATTTTCTAGATTTAAATTCTATTATATTATTAATTCAATTGATAAAAAAGTGATTAAAATCTGACTCAAATGAGAACATTCCATTAATTCAGGACTAATTTATAATCTACCTTTTATCTAAAATTCATATTAATATTTTTAATTTAATTGATTTTTGGAATAAAACACAATGCTTAAAGAAGAAACTAAAAAGTAAGTTTAAGTTGTATCTCTGAGATAATTAATAGCAATTTTGGAAAAAAATTTAGTAAAACTATTCATATAATGTTAAGTTTTTTGTTTGTCAAAAAAAAATAGACAAAATTTTAATGTAAAATGTCATTTATTTTTAAGTAAGTAAAAAAATGATTCAATTAGAGAAAAATTATATAACTTTTGAGAGGAAGCCATTAATGGGAATTGTAGTAGTAAAAAAGAATTTTTCTATTACTACATTGCTTTAAAAATAAACAGTAGAAAAAATAAAATTTTTTTTAATTTTTGTATAAAGTTGATAGTAATAACAATATTCAATTTTTGTTCTATCATTTTAAAAAAAAAATTTTTCTTTGTATATCTAAATCATTAAATAAAATTAAATTCTTATTATGTTGTTATAGCATTTAAATTTTTAGTGACTTTTTGGTTTTTTATTTCTAAAATTGCATTAAAAGTCTTAATATAATTATTTAGTGTATTGTTTAGGAAAAGAGCAGTCTTTCGTTTAAATTAACCTAAAAAAGTCACTTAAAATTTTTTCGAAGTAATTAAATTTTCATTTGCAGCTTTTCTTCATTCTCAAGAATAGTCTCATTATTTTATTTATTAGCATTAAAATTATTTAAAAAGCCTATCATTAGAAAATGATTTGAGTGCATTTTTTTTTTTCAAATTTAATCAAAACAGTCCTGGGAAAAATATCCAAAAATTACTTTTTTAAACTTCATTAAAATTGTTTGTTTTACCTTAAAAAAAAATTAGCTGACAGGACTAGAACTTTTAACTCTAAAAGCATTTCAGTATTGTTAATGGCTGAATTACTCATGTCTGAGAAATCAATTAATTATTAAAATAAATTTTAAAATTCAATTTTACATTTAAAAAAAAAAAAAATTCAACGCAAATTAAATTCTTGTCCAAAACATAAAATTTGATTAAATAAATGTTTTGAAAAATTTTATCATAAAAATTATTGATAACAAGCCAAAAGTTTGAATATACCGGATTTAATCAATCAAGCAAGCGGAAACTTATTGATGCCATAGCAGAGTCAAAAAATCGACCTGACTGAAACAAAACTCTGAAAATATAATGCTGAAAGATATGCATTTAAAGTAACCATCAAAAGTAATTAACCTAATTCCTGAGAGCTCTTTCCTAACTTATTCTAAATATTGAAAACTGGAACCCGACTAAAGAGCATTAGCTGAAATTTGACTCAGAGTTGACACTTTAATCACTATCACGAGAAAGAATGTATCTAAAGCTTGAATAAACCAAATTTAAGAACAAAGTAATAGCTGTTGATGAATTTTCTTCAATATTGCTAGACCTTTAATGAAGAAGCACTTTTACATTAGAATTACTTAACTAAATAGTTAATTATTGTTGTTAATAAAAAGCTATACTTTCTCTTTTTCGCTCTGTATATTTTAACTGCATTTAATTTAACAAATACAAGCAGTTTATTTATACGGAATCAGTCGAACTTGGAAAAAAATGATTTTTTTAAATTAAACCTGAGTTTGTTTAGAAAAGCTCTTAAAACAACTTTTCGAACATAAAAAAAAAATAGAAAAAAAATTTACCGTTTAATTTTTTTTGTTTAAGTTCTTTTAAATAGACAACAAAAATAAATTAAGAAATTTGGTATGAGAAATTAATTTTAAAGAATTTGTTTGTTTTGCTAATAGCTTGTTGAAAAAAATGGACAGTAAGACAAAAAAAGAATTTCTGTCAGGAGTTAAATTTTTTAAATTTTTCTCTATTCTAACTAGAATATCGTATGCTGAACAAAAAAGGCGAGGGCACATTTTCTGAAGTAATCAAGTGCCAGAACGTTAAAGATGGTACATTTTGGGCCTGTAAACGCATGAAACAAAGATATAAAAGGTAAATTTAAATTTTCAATTTGGTTCTTTTGAGCTTAACAAGCTTTTTTACGTAGTACTGATGAACTAAAAGAAATTCGTGAGATAAAAGCACTACGCTATCTGAGCAACAGTCCATACATTTTGCACTTGCATGAAGTGATCTAGTAGGCTCTAACTAAATATTCAAATAATTGAATTATCCAATTTTTTCATTTTCAAGTGAACGTAGAACAAGCACATTGAATTTGATATTTGAATTAATGGACATGAACCTATTAGAGTTAATAAAATGTAGAAAAAGAAATTTATTTATTAATTTTGAGTAGTGTTTAATGCTTTTTTTAGTGCAACGAAATTATATGAACATAGAAAGAGTGGCCAAATTTTGCTACCAAATGCTAAGAGCCATAGAACACATGCACAAATTTGGCTATTTTCATAGGGACATAAAACCGGAAAATATTTTAATAAAAGTATTTAAAAGAAAAATAATTATTTTTATCTAAATTATTAACAATTAAATAGGGAGACTTATTAAAATTGGCCGACTTTGGCTCTTGTAGACGCATAAACACAAAACATCCGTATACCGAGTACATTTCAACAAGATGGTACAGACCCCCTGAATGCTTGTTGACAGATGGATATTACAGCTATCCTATGGACATATGGGGCGCCGGCTGTGTCATGTTTGAGATGATTACCCTTCATCCGCTGTTTCCAGGCTCAAACGAAATCGATCAAATCGACAAAATTCATGACGTATTCGGCACGCCTGATCCGCTTCTTTTGGAAAAGTTTAAAAAGCTAAGTCGAAACATTCGCTATACTTTTCGACCCAAAAGAGGCATTGGTCTTGACAAGTACATGAATAATTTTAGTCCAGACTCAGTCGATTTAATTAAAAAATTGTGCACCTATGATCCTGATATGAGAATAACAGCAAATCGAGCTCTTAAGCATTCTTTTTTTGGTATTTTAATCAAGCATGATAAAGAAAATGACAGTCAAAAGACAGTGCCTGGGCCTAAGAAGTCCATAGACAGCAATGCATCTGAGCCCATTCAAACGTTGATGAGCAATAAAAATTTTGAAAAAAAAACAACTTATAAAAAATATAATTCAATTACATCTTTGTCAAATTATGTAAAGAAAGACTCTGTTTTGAGTACCAATTCACTGACTAATATAGTCGAAAAAGAACCATCAATAAAACAACATAAGAAACTTGGTTTTAAGTATGCAAATCAACAGCAAAATTATGCACCAAGAAAAAATTATTTACAGAATACAGTGCTTTTTTTGCCCAAAATAGGTAATAATATTAATCATTTTCTAAATGAGAATAGTTCGGCATCATCTGGTAATAGCAAAATCTCTAAAGCAAGCAACTATTCGACTGGTTTGCCTGATATTTATTTAAATAGTAATAATAATAAATTATCAAATTTTATTACTGAAGGTAAAGCTATACGTAAGTACTAAATGTAATAATAATTAAATGATTAAATAAATATTTTCTGTTTTTTTTTTTTGAATGTGTTTTTTTTTTTTAAATAAACTAATTAAAATATTTTTTCATGCATTATTTAATACAATTGATTGAAGTTTAAAGGGTTTCGTTTCTAAAATTCTTAGCTTTTTCATATTTGAAAATAGCAAAGCTTTTAAACTTTAAATAGTTTTCATTTGATTCTTATGTTTTAGGAAAGTAAACTTAAAATATATATCAAAGTTATTTTTTAGCTAAAATTTTCAAAAATTCTAATTAAAAAAATAAAAACAGATATTTAAAAATAGCTTTTAAATAATATTATTTTTACAAATTTTTTTAAATTTTATTTTTTTCTATCGATATTAGTTTAATTTTCAACATTTGTACAATTTTGTTGATCAATGTGCTAATGGTAATCTACATCATTTATTTTTGATGAAAAATTAATTTAATTTGACCATTAATTTGATTGTAATAAATAACACTCCAAATCAAAAACTTTTGAAAAAACTTGTAACATTTTCAAATAACTGTTTTAATATATTCCTGGTTCATTTGTCTTATCTTTGTCTTGTCGTCATCCGATTCATGCTCAGTTTGGTTAATTATAATTTATAAATTAATTGTTTATTTTACTAATAAAGTTATGGTTTTGTTAATTTAATCCCTTTAATTTATTTTATTAAAGAATTATCATCATTTTACATTTTTTAAAAAGGTTGGGTATTTTTAATTCAAGCATCTTTGTAATTCTAAAACTTCTAAGTCTTATTGTATGTTAAAATAAACAGAATTAAATACTCTTCAAAATGATTTGTTGAACTCTTTGTTTATTTGATTATAAAAAATTTTATTCTTAAAATAAAAATTATGAAAGAAAATTTTGAAATTTTGGTGATATTACATCATTATTGGAAAAAAAAGGCCTATGAGCAACAGCAATAAACTGTAAAATATGTCAAGTGGAAGGTGAAAATGTGCTTAAAGTAAAAATTGTTCAAGGTTTATTTAGAAATTTAAAAGTGGTGATAAAAATTTTCAGAGATCAGATAGACACGATCAGAATGTTATGCGCTGAGTTGTTTAAAATTCGAAAATTAGAGTCCGAGCCTGGGAATCAAATTTTTTTTTAATTTTATCAAAATTAAATTTTTAATGTTATCTTCTGGTCAAAAAACTTAAGTAAAACAACCAGAAAATGAAGGTCTACATAAGAAATGCATTTTACTTAAGTTCCCTGATTCATGCACCAAAGGTATTGAACAATATCCACGAAATTAAGTGATTAATAAAACTCCATTTAACTTAACAAAAAAATTTCTTTATGTATTTGACTTGATTTTTTTAAATACTTTTTTCTCTTAATTATAAAATTAAATTTGATATTATTTATGTAATTTAAATTTACAATTCAAGCTAGTTTTTTCTTTCATTTGCCTTTCTTATTTTAAATAAAAAAAAATTTTAATAATAAAAATTTAAATTTAATTAAAATAATTAATTCCTTGACTTGGACTTGGCTTGAGACTTGTTACTTTTAAAAAATAGAGGTTCTGCGTACGATTGTTGGGAGCTTATTTTGATTAACAAATTAAAGAGACATTTCCGAGTTGTTCCTCATTGAAATTTGTAAGAAACTACTAAAAAATCGTTTAAATGAACATATTTATTGATGATTCATTACTAATGATGAGAAGTGGATCTATATTTCCAAATTTTCCAAATAACAGAGAGAGGAATATTACCTTACCTTAGAAGTTGATTATTACATTTTTTAAAAGTTAAAAAAATTTTTTTTGATTTATCCTAATAAATAATTGAATTTATAAAAATCATAAATTTTTTGATAACTTTTTAATATATTTCTTTCAATTCTTTCTATTAATTTATCAAGAAAAAAAATTATTTCTTAAACAAAAGCAGCATAAAATTTAAAACATATTTTGTGAAATAAATATTTCTTGTTTGATTTTGTGGCTTCACAAACCGAAGCACAACTCTAATTCATCAAATCTAACCCATTTTAAAATATTCACTTCATGTTTTAAAGATCTTTTTAAAATAAATGCAGACATCGATCGCATGGTGTAGTGGTTATCACATCTGTCTAACACACAGGAGGTCCCAAGTTCGATCCTTGGTGCGATCATTTTTTTTTAACATGAAAAACATTTACCTTCAAATATACATTTAAGTTATATAAAAATATCATTTGAAATTCTTGTAAAATTATTAGTAGTTTTTTTCTGAGAATTTTATTCTTTTAAAGAATAAAAATACAAAAAAAATAGTCCAAATTCATAAATGATTTAATGGCTCTTAATTTAATTCAAAGGAGCTTAAAATCACATACTAGTACTAGTAGAACTAACTTGATATTAGCTGCTTATTAATCCTAAAATTGACTGAATGCGAATAATTTAAAAATTATTCCGTCAATCAGCTAACAAACATATCAGAATAAAAATAATAATTTTTTATTCAAATGATAATTTTAATAATCCATATTAAGCATAAATTCTTCAAATAAGCATAGAAATTATTTTTAAAAAAATGTTCTCTGAAGAGCGAAAAACAATCGAGCATATAAACAAAAAATGGGTAAAAGTGATCACTGTGATTACTTATATAATATCTGTTTCATTGGTTGCACTTATTCTTGGACTTTACTACAAACTTGCCTGGAATCCAAAATATGACTTTGAAAACACAAGGCTTAAAAAAGTCGAAATTAATCCATTAACTAATGATATATCTTTGGGAACTATTGAAATTGATATTTCAGACGGAATTGAAAAAGTAATTTTTAGAAAAATTTTAATCAAAATTTTCAAAATATTCATTTCAGAATCTAAATTTGGACAATTTGAAAAAAAAAATTTATTTGGCTATCGAAAAGGAATTTTCCAATAAAGAAGAAGATCAAATCGATTCGGAAAAATATGATAAAATTGAACTTAAATCTAATTCTATTACTAAAATTTATTTCTCAGTTAAAATAAAAAACTAGTCTTTGATTGTTTTTAATAAATATTTTTCTGAAAAATATTATTTTTTTCTATTCTAACTTTTATATTTTTTCAAATATAATTAAATTTAGGGTTGGCGCCTAATTTAAATTATTAATCTGCATATTTAAAAACCTTGAAAAACAGCTTTTTTCGGGCGAAGTAAAAAAAAATTTTGACCGCAGCCCCTCAAAGATTCAAAATAAAAAGTATCTTTTCTTCATTAATTCAAATCTAATGTCTTGGTAAAATAGGGGCATGATAACTCAAATAAGCCACTTTTTTTTAGAAGAGATTATTCTTTATTTTTGAATCTTGGCGGTCAAAAATTTTTTTTTACTACCCCCAAAAATTTGGATTAGTCAATGGGTAAGGGATAATCAAATCACTAAAAACTCAGTTTAAAAATAGCTTAGTTAAAAATCTTATAAATAAATTAGAATCAGATAATAAATGGTTTTCCTAATATAAAAAAAGATATAATGATGATTCAAGTTAAAAAACTAAGTTAAATAAAAAAAATTAATATTTATATTATTTAATAAGTTTGAATCTTCTCATATCCCATTAGTCAACGGTCATAATCAAAGCGTAATTAGTAGTGATGGGTCTTAACTTAACTAATTTAGTTTAGTCGACTAAAGTTTAAGTTTTTTAATAAACTATATATTAGTTGACTAAAATATAGTTAATTTTAGTCGACTAAGTTTTAGCTAACTACGCTATAGAAAAAACTTCCATCACTAGTACTTAGACAAAAGTCTAATGAAAATTTTTACTTAAAAGTAAACATCGTATACAATATTTTTAAATTCATCTCTTAATTTTAATAAAACCAAAAAAATTAATGGAGACTCATTTAGTAAATAATTTTCAAGAGCTTCAAAGTATTGTTTGAAAAAAAAAATTTAATTTTAAACACTATGATTTTTTTTTTCAATAATCATATTTTCAAATTTTGATAAAAAATATTGACAGATTAAATTTATTTACTAAATTCAATTACTAAAAATTTCTGATTTCATCTGAAAATATAAATTTTAATAAATAATAATTTTTACAGATGATTTTATTTTATATTCAAATTCAGATTTAACATATTATCAAAAAGAAAATTCAATAATAAATGGCTTGCCCAAAATACTATTCAATTTTTTTTAATAAATAATTGAGAGGTAACACACGAGAGTTTGTCCGCCTTCGTTTAAACTCTAAAATTTGAAATTTTTAAATATTTACAAAAAAAGATTAAAAAAGATGATAAAAGTATTTTAAAGAATTTACCTAAATGTACTAATAAAACACTGGAAATTTAGAGATAATTAAAGTATAAAGTTATAAATTATAAAAAGATTAAAAAAGTATACAAAATTAATGTAATAAATAAATAGATTAGAGATTTATAAGAATTAAAAGTTTTCTAATGTTTTATTTATTGAAATAACTCGATTGGTGTTTTGCAGCGATTCAAATTTGAGTTGAAAACAGTTTTCTGGTATTTATGGATTTCTTTCGCAATCAATTCTTGTTTTGACTTAGTTTCTAGGAATTTGACGGAAAGATGACTTCAATTTTAGTTCTTTTTTTGGAAAAGTTTTAATTGCAAAATACTTAATAATGTTTAGAATCTTTTTAGAATTTACTCAAGGCTAAATTTTAACAAATGTTAATTTTACTTTATAATGATTTTATTTTTAAAGATAATATGTTATAAATTCTTTTTTAATTTAACATTTTTTTAAAAAATAAAATTCAATCACAAATAGAACACTGAGAGTGCAATTCAAAATTTTATCATTCTAAATTAAGTTGAATTTTTTAAAATTGAGTGTCTGTTCAATTAGATTTTAGAACTTTAATAGTTAACATTTTTATCTTAAAGACAGAAATTTTGGTAAATACCTTTGATAATCAGATATTTTTACCTGACGATACGCGAAATAATCGACAGGTAAAAATATATTAATTTCCCTTAATCTTAAATCTGTAAGGTATTATGCGACACTCAACTAGACTGATTAATAAACTAGCGTTTTTTACATTTTAAATAAGAAATAAAAATATTCTAAATTTAAACTTTTATTTTATCATTAATCAAAAAAAAAAATTTAAACATTTTTATAAATATATTCATTTAAAAAAAATATAAGACCTTTTAAATTTTTCTACCATGACTTTTTGATGTTAATTGTGCTCTTGCGTTT
>PJRA01000077.1:0-11265 GCA_016987375.1 Brachionus koreanus
CCTTAACCCTAAACCCTAACCCTAACCCTAACCCTAAACCCTAACCCTAAACCCTAAACCCAAACCCTAACCCTAACCCTAACCCCTAACCCTAACCCTAATTTATTTTTTTCTTATTTTATTTAAAAGGACATTTTTTTTTCTATATATTCAAGTCACCTTTATAAATTTTAATACTTTAAATTAATACAGAGGATAAAAAAATTTGAGATATGAACGGGATAAATGCTAAAATTAATTTCATCACATGTTATGAACAGCTTGCTAAGCAAAAAGAAGAGAAGGACAAAGCCGAGAAAGAAAAAGAGGAAAAACAAATCGAAATGCTCTGCCGAAAGCATCCCAAAAGTGCTTTAAATGAAAAACATTTCCGATTCAAGGAATGTCAATTTTTTAAAATAGGAAATTACAAATCAAACAACGATAATGAAAACGAAAACAAAGAAAACAAAATACCTGCACAAAGAATATCAATTGATCAACAAAAACGCAACAAAATCAATTCTGAACAAACTCAGAGAAGAAAAAATTTAAAACTGCTTGATAAAGCAATAAAAAAGAAAATAAAAAGAAAGTAAAAATTTAAAATTTTTAAAATTGTTTAAAATAAATTTTTTGGCATTTTACAATAAAAATTTAAAAATGTTTTAATTTTACACTTTATTTATAAATAAAAAAAATATCCACACAAAAAAAAGGATTTAGTTACAAACTCAATGAATTTAACATAAACGCCAAATTGTCCAAATTTTGATTGATTTTATTTTTTGTTTGTTTGCTTTTATTTTTTACTAACTTTTTAATTGTAATTTTGTAAGTGTTAGTTTTTATTCTTTTTCGAATTAAAATTTTTAGTTTATTGTTTTTCGCCAAATGCTTCTTGCTCTCAATTTTTTCTTTTTTACATCTAATCGATTGCATGCTAATATCCATTATTGAATCGTCAATTTTTTCAATTTTTTCTTGATCATTCATATTTTTCGCAATTTCGAATTTTCACTTTCTATATTTTTTATCTAAGTATTTTTTTTTTCTAAATTAAAAATTTTTTTTTATTTATTTTATTATTTATCTAAATTTTAATTAAAAAAAAATTTGATTATTATTCTAAAAAAAAAAAATTTCGCTTTCAATTATGTTCACTTTTTACAATGTTTAGCCGGTTAATTATTTCTTTTTTTTCATATGGTGGTGGATAGTTTGAGATCATTATAATTGGACATTTAACGCTAATTATTTTTGACGATCTCCCTTTAACTCTTACTGCTGTTGGACGACCTTCGACTAGATTTTTCCACTCTTCATTATCAAATTGACTAAATTCAAATTCATCCATTACGACAACTCGATGCTTCATCATGTCATAATCAGCCCATGCAAATTGGCAATTTCTAGCCGGTCTAAAAATTTGAAGCTCATGAACAATTTTCTTCAAAAGCCAATCAAAAATCATAGTTGTCTTTCCCGAATTTGATTCACCCCATAAATACAAGGCTGGATATTTATAACGCCAATTTGACACACACTCATTAAACCATTTCAAAATCTCGTTCTTGGTTTTGCATCCATTTGTTTCTAAGTCAACTATTCTTAGACCGTAACATGGCAAGAGTTGTATTGGGTTTTTTTTATAAAAATCTGTATGAGCCTAAACTTTTAAAATTTTAATTTTATTGAAAAAAAATTCAAAAGAATTAATAATTACAAGAACAATCATTTTGTATAAATTTGGTCGAGAACATATAAATGGGTCATAATAATTAAACTCTGGGTTTTCTTTAATCCAATCAATTAATTTTTTGTAAAACGCACATTCGTCCGGACTAATATTTTTTAAAATTGGATTTGCATCTTCTTTAGTACAATAAATAATTGCATTTTTAGCCGATTTACATGCTTCTATATTTGTTTTGTAACCACCAGAACACCAATTCATAATTCGATCACATTTTTCAAAATCGACAATATGTTCTTCATTAAACTCTTTTTATTTGAAAAAAAAAATTAAAATTAAAAAAATTACAAAATTCTAAACAAACATAAAATGTGTCTACCAGCGAAAATATGTAGATGACTTTTACAATGAATCCATTCTTCTTCTTGTTTAAATTTTTCACAATTTTTCACAGACTTCTTCGCAATGCTTATATTATTTATGTAATTGTTATGTGTTGTTTGACTTGGTTTACTATAGTTTAATTTCTGTTCTATATATGATGGATTTGTTTCTTGCGTACAAACATTTATAGAGATATTTGAATTTGTAGTTTCACTAATACAATCGATTAGATTCGAAACATTGCTACTAATTTCAGATTCATTTGAAATAGAATTTCCATTAAAGCATTCCTGACTATTCAATAATTTAAAATGGTATTTCTCCTTGTTAAAAAAACTGCTTAAGCATTCACTTTTTTCACAATTTGAACTTCTTTTTTTGAGCGACGAATTCTTGCAACAACTGTCTATATAGCTAATTGTGTGAGCTTCTTTTGAAACAAGTAATCTATTGCATAATGGTTCTAGACCGCGAAAAATAAATTTCTTGGGCAAGTCACATCTAGGTATTGTAATCAAATACATATTTGGCATTGTTTTACCAGCTGGTCTTTTCCTATTTACTTTGCTATCCAAATTGTTCATTATTGTGATTTATTTCTATTTTTTTTGATTGAAAATTTATTTAATTTCTTTTGGACACTTGAGATCCTTTTATAATAAGATTTTTTAATATTTCAAATGATTTTACAAAATATTTTGCACTTCAAGAGGGCATAAATTTTTCATTCAGTCGATATTCTCATGAACCCTAATTCTGTTACAATCATATTTTGATCGCATGTTAAAATTTTATTTTTTGAAAATAAACAAAAAAAAAAATATAACAAATTCATTTTAAAAGAAAATTTTTATTTTTAAAACATTAATTTAAAAAAAAATTTTTTATCAAAAATTAAAAGAATAAGCTCTATTGACATTTAATTAAAACTTGTTTTTAAAATTAAAGAAACATCAATTCTTT
Source organism: Brachionus koreanus (assembly GCA_016987375.1). Lineage (NCBI taxonomy): Eukaryota > Metazoa > Rotifera > Eurotatoria > Ploima > Brachionidae > Brachionus > Brachionus koreanus. Next base: position 3,023 of record PJRA01000077.1, read on the forward strand.
TCAATATTTTTTAATTGTTCTTTTAACAAGTTATATCTTATTTTTAATTGATTTACTCTATTTTTTATATTTATCAATTTTTTTTTTATTTCATTTTCATTATTCATTTGTGAAACTTCTTCATTTTCGTCGTCTAATATTATTAAATCGTTTGAAACATTTTCTACCAATTCATCCGATTCTTTCAAATGTTTTGATGAATTTTTTTCTCTATCATCTACTCTTAAATCTGCTTCGTCATAGTTTGGAATTGATGAAAAACGGAATCGTTTTGAGACATTCTCTCGCACCAAATCATCTGAATGTGTTTTTTCAGATACATTACTTTCTCTTTTTCTTTTTCTTAGACAATTTTGCGATTTTTGTGTCGACCAAAAGTCTATCAAAGTACAATTTTCGCTCTCTCCAAATCTTATTTCGTTTGTTTGATGCTTTACCATGTGATTTTTGTATTTGTCTTTTCTGTAGAAAAAAATGTCACATTTTTGACATTTATTTTTTTTAAATTCTTCGAACATGTTTTCTGGAAAAAGTTGTTCATGTCTGCAGAAAAAATGTCGCTTTGTTGAATATTCGTTGAAAAATTTGCATTTACAAAGCATACATTCATTTTTAACTATTGAAGGAATTAATTTTTCTACAACAAATGACCATTTCAAATCATTGGCAAATCCTTTTTTAGTAAAGTATTGCACTAAATTATTTATACGTATGCTTGAAATGTCCATTTGAAAAAAATACTTTCGACTTCAATGTATTAAAAATTTTTTTTTATTTATTTTAAAATTATTTATTATTATTCTCACTAACAGCTCTTTTTTATATACTCTGTTATTTGATTTGTTTTTCCATTTCAATCCTTAAAAATAAAAGTCAGAATTAATTTAATTGATAAAAAATTTTAGCACATGTCATTAAAAATAGAATATTTGGACACTGTTATTAGATTTTAATTTGTAACGAAAATAATTTAGTAAATAGGGAAATCAAGTTGGAAAACTTAATTCAACACTTATTTCTTTTAAATTTTTTCGTGATTTATTGTAGTTTAATTTTTAAATTAACGAATTTTTAATAATATTTTTTTTCTCAAATTTAAAAAAATCTTTTGGCCAAAGATTTCATTTGTAGAATAGAGATTAATTAAAATACACTTTATTTAAATTGAAGTTTTTTTTAAAGTTATTTTCATTTTTTTTATAAACATATCGTTTACTTTCGATGAACAAAATACTTACACTCAAATGATATTCATAATTTAATTTTTTATTGAAAAAATAATAATCAAAACAATTTTTATTTTCAATTTTAGATTTTTTGTCAAAGATGCAAATTTTATTAATCCAACGAGAATTTTAAAAGATTGAATTTTTTTGTTTAATCCACTCCTTTTCCAAAATAGAATCCGTTTTTTTTCTTAAAAATGCTCTGTAAGAGTCCATTTCTAAACTTATAAAATTTCAAAAATTTTTCACAAGAGTTATGAATTAACCCTTTAAATAAAATTTTTTACAGTGGTACGATATCAAAAATGCACGTTGAAGTAGAACGAAAATTAAACGAATTACTAGCAAATGGATCACTAAGCAAAAACGATCCGAAATATAATTCTTTCAAAGATAAAATTCTGCCTTCGGTTGTTTTTCAATGGATTTTGCCAAATGGTGAAAATAGTTTTAATTTTAAATGCCCGTTTGAAAACTGTCAATCATTGTGTTCAAGAAGTGTTCTAATGGAACGTCATTTAAAAGAGCAACATCACCATCAAATACCATTGAATGTATTTGGTTTTAAATCATCATTTGAATGCAATGTATGTACAAATCAAGTATTCAAACGATATGAGCACTTAAAAACGCATAAAAAAGGAAATAAGCATCTAAAAATGTTGATTCAATCGGGTTTGTCTTTTTTCTTACTCTTTTTATTTAAATGAACAAATGACTTTGATTAAAGTTTTGATTAAAAAATACCTAAAAATAATATTATTTTTTGGATTTAGTTTAATTGAAATTGAAATAGTATAAAATGGAAAAAACATTTCTTACATACAAAACAAAAAAATTCTAATATTTTTATTTTATTTTTAAATAAATTTAAGGCCTAGCCACAAACGAAGAAAGAATCAGATGGCAACAAATCTGTAGACTAAAAAAATCCACTTCCCGTTCATTTGACTCAATTACACATGAAAATTCATCGTTTTTCTCCGATTCTCAGTCAAACTGTTCATTGTCATTAAAAACTTATTTCTCTAAGTCAACTGAATCTTTAATAGATTCATTTAAAAGTAATGAAACGATTGACAAAAAAATAACATGCCAAAGCATCGATTATATAAATGATTTATCGCTAAGCGATTTGAATCAAGAAACAAACTCAATTAATTTTATTACATCAACGCCAAGAGAATTTAAAACCTTTTCTAAAAGCATAGAACATAATAATAAAAGTAAAACTAATAATAATGATAAAAGTAACAAAGAAAACAACGAATCTCAATTGCAAGATATTCTTGATAATAACTTGTTGATTTATTTTCAAAATAAAGACTCATTCTCCGAAAAAAGTCAAAAATGTACTTTAAATAATTCATCTTTTTCTCATCAAACAAGCAAAAGCAATTGTGACAATAAATCGAATATTGGCAATTTTTTGGATGAAGCTAATAGTGAGAAAAATTCACAGTCAAAATGTTCGCTTTTACCTGCGTTTCAGGAGCCTTCATTTAAAAAACGTAAACTTAATGAAGCATTCGAACAAAATTCGCTTTCACTCGATACCATCGAAATGCTGCTAATGTCGAAGAGGACGCTGAGTCACATTGATTTTGATTAGCCAAAATTTTTTTTTAAAAAAAAATTCACTTGTTTTTTTAGCTATTTGTTCATTAGTATTTAATTTTTTTTAGCATATCAAACTTTTTTTTCAAATGCTTAGATAAAACGTTACGATTTGCGTGGCTTTTTTTTGAAATAAAATATTATATTCGAAATTTTGTCTTTTTCAATTTAACCAAACAAAAAACAACATCAAAAAATAACCAAACGCTTTTTCTATCGGTAACTATTATCAAAATCAATTAGATCTTAGTTCCTGTTTTATAAAATAAAAATAATGCCTGTTTGTTATTTATTTTCTTTTGAAGTATTGATCAAAGTAAAAATTTTCCTTTTCATTTTAAAATTATCAATTTCGAATACAATCGGTCATTTTAAAATAAGAACATTTTGCATCCTCTTTTTGAACTATTTAAAAAGCCAAAAAATAATTCAAATATTATTTTAAAAAGAAATAAACATTAGAACACTCTTTTCAATAATTGTAACTTTAAATTAATATTTAAAATAATAAATTTATCTCAAAATTAACTTTTTAATATAGATTTTATTAATAATCAGAGTAACAGCAAAAATTTTTCAAAAAAATGTTTTTTATTTTGATAAACTTTTTGCACAATACAACACAGATTCTTTGTATTAAACTTACTTTTAAAAAGGCAACATTTGGCTTAAACATAATGAATATTATTGAGAAAAACTTAAAAATGCAAAACAAACTAAATTGTTTCTTCGTTGATAAAATAATCTACTTTGATAGCAGTATTAAAACTGTCTTTGATATTCATCCTGATCTGAAAGTTGAATCAAACACAGTATTTACATGTATTTTACATAAAGTAAATTCAAACTCAGAACATGGAACAAGTAACAATAATACACCAGTTTTGCATTGTTCCGATTTTCCTCATCCAAAAAACCAAATAAAAACTTTGTTTGAAATTAAAATAGCAGTTGAAAATTATTTACACGAAAGAGTTTACGAAAAAATTAAAATGGTCAATGAAAAAAAAGAAGAAATATGGTTAAATCAAAAAGAAAAATATATTCTACTTAATGATTGTGTTCGAATAGCTGGAGAATATTGGTTAGAAAAAAAGTATGTACTTCAAAATTTAAAAAAGCAATGTAGTTCGTTTTATACTAATAATTTAACTTAAAAAAAAAGGGAAAAATTGCCCTCAAATGAAGAAAAAACTCAAACAGCTTTGGCTATTGTTAATTTGTTTCCCAATTTAAAAAATAATTTCAATCAAAATGGTTATGTAAGTAACGACTTTTCACATATTAGATTTTTTTAAAATAAATTAATTTAATTTCTCTTTTTTAAAAAACACAAAGGAACACATATATAATCCTTTACAAAAAACCGGACTTTTGCAAACTTATTTATATACTAAACTAGAATTATCTCAAAGTCATACGCAAACAAGCAAATACAAACGAAAACTTCACCAACAGAACAATTTACCGAGCAAAAGAGTAAAATAATTTTTTTTCTTTCCAATTTGAAAAATTTTACTTTAATTGTACATTTTATGTTCTTAGAAATAAAATTTTAATATAAAAAGAATGAGTTAATTTATTTATTTGTCAATATAATAATTAATTAATAAAAATTAAAAAAATATTTATTTTTTAAAATTTTTTATTAGTTATTTAAATTTAAAGAAAAGTTTACGTTAAACACAATGGAAATGAAACAAAAATAAAAAAACACAAAGAGTTTGCATACAAAAATAAGTAAAGTTATTTTACATCTTTTCTTAGGCCCAATTAAATTTGATTGTAAGTTGTTTTCGGCCTTCTTTTTTATTTATCTCCTGCAATTTTTCATCCAATATTTGACGTTCTTTTTTCTTTTCCTCATTGTTTTTCTTTTTTTTTTTCACTTTATCAAAATTTTGCTCTATTTCATATTCATTTTCGCTCTGGAAATCATCTTTTTCCTCTTCTTCCTTTTTTTCATTATTTCCATTCTCAATCTCTTCTTGTTTATATTTAATTATTCCTTTGTTCATATTCTCTTTTCCCATATTCTTGACGTTTTGTTTAGATTTACGTTTTTTTGTTTTTCTCACTTTCTTTATTTTATTTTCCTCGTTAGTATCTAAAAATTTTCGTTTATTCTGTTTCTTTTCTTTTGACATAGCATCATCTGCATTTACTACTATTTTCTCTATTAGCTCTTCGTCACAAGAAACTGGCTCCTGTTTCATGTTTTCAATTGTCTTCTCAATTTGCTCACAAATCGTTTCACAATTTGATTCCGTGCTCTCAGTTTTTATCTTGTCAACAACTTTTTCTGATAGATTGTTCATATTAATTTTTTTTTAAATTTTAATTAAATTTTTTTTTAGCGACTCAAATCGATTATACAAATTTATTTAAAAGAAATTGATTTGAAAAATGCACTCTAATGGAAAAGTGAACGTTAAATTCCCAGAAATATTTTGACAAACCTTTCTCTGAGCTTTCCTTTTTAGCAATAAAAAATAGAAATCACTCAATTAGTGTTTACAGGGCATCCGTCTTTTTGTTTTTACATATCTTGTAATGCTAACTGTTATCGAAGTGCAAACATTTTCAACAATTTACCTTGGTGTTTATAACAGGTCATTTTATTCAGTGTATATAAATTTAATCTTTTTTTTTTTAATTTATTTTTTTTGTGTTTTTTTTAGTTTTTTACTATTCTAATTAATTTTATTTAGTTTAAAAAAAAAAATTATAAATAATTAGTACTTTTATACATTTGTAAATTTTTGAGATTTTTTTTTAGGCCAAAAAACTAAAAATGAATCAATATAGAGCAATTGAATCAAACGAGTATTGTCAACAAATAACTCAAAGGCTTTTTGAGCTAATTTCAACTGGTTGCATACAACGCTCTGATCCCAAGTATCAGTTCTTTAAGGATGAAGTTTTACCAAGTTTAACTTTCCAGTACGTCACACCTGATGGAGAAAAAACCTATCATTATCGATGTCCATTTAATAATTGTCAGTCACTTTGTTCTACAACTCAACTTTTGGAAAGGCATCTACGCGAACAACACTATGATGCATTACCAAAAGATGTTTTTGGTGAAAAAAAAACCTTTCATTGTAGGACATGTAATAAATTTTTCAAACGACAAGAGCATCTTAAAATGCACAATAAAGCTAAAAAACACTTAAAAATATCTTCGCTCAAGAGAGGTTATTAAATAAATTTTATTTTAATCCTTAAAAGCCTAATTTAACTTTTCTTTTTTCTTTGAAAAACAAGCTTCAGCTAGCTCGTCATATGCAAAACGCTGGAGAAATAAGCTTAAACAAACAATCAAAAGAGTTCAAAAAAATCAGCAAACGACAATACTGACCAATATTACGAAATTAAACCAAATTATCCATCAACCGATCTAGATATTTCCTTGCAAGAAATGGAGAATACTTTGGATTTATTCAATGCTTGCGCTTCCTCGACACAAACAAGCCAAGAAAACTCAAGTGAAAAAAAAGAAGATGAATCAGAAGATTCGTTTGACCAACTTTTAAGAGATGATCTTGGTTTTGTTGAACAACTTGAAAACATCGAAAATTTATCGAAAAAAAATACAATTTAAAAATTGTGTATATAAAAAATAATAAATGTTTGCTAACTTTTTTTTTAATAAATTAAAAATATTTTTTCTTTTTTTACAAATAAAATTACTCAACAAACAAACAAAAAAAACTTTTTTATTCAATTAATATATATTTATTAGAGTTTTTTCTTTTCATTTTAAAAAAATTTTAACGCGTATAATCCTATAAACTTGTTTTAATATGAATAATTCAAAAATGTGCTTTAAAAACAATTTTTAATTATCATTATTATTATTTGAATTCGATCAGAATAAGAAAAAACACTAAGATTGATTTAGTTCAAGAATTTTTTTTAAAAGAAAAAAGAACCGAAAAAAAAATTTCTTAATTCTTTGTTTTACAATACTTTATTTAAAATAAGGAATAAATTAGTTAGCTTATTAAATTATTTTTTCTAAAAATATATTATAATTTAAATTTTAAAAAACTCTTGAAGGTCTTCAATAATCTTGAAATCAATTTTGTCAATGACTATTTTTTCCAATTTCTGTCGATTGATTTTAAAAACATACTGAAAGTGATACTGTACAGTTGATTCCACATTATATATGTATTGTTCTTCGTTTTTGACTATTGAAAACCACATGGCCAAACGAATATCGTGCGGCTTTAGCTCATAATGATGCCAGAACATGTCACAAAATTTGTTTGTTCTAAAAAATGTATTTATATCCATTTTGAAATCTTAATTAAAACGAAAATAAAACCAGTTTTTTAAATTGAAAAATTTTCAGTAATAAAATTACCAGCATAAACAACGAAATGGTAACTTGGATCAATTGGTTCATCTTCAAAAATTGACATCCATTCATCAAAAGAAAAATCATTTTCTTCACTTGAAGGATAAAATTTGTAACATGTACGACAAGGTGATTTATGACAAACTTTAGAAACAATCAAAACTTTACAATATGGCAAAAACATATCATAAATTTCTTTTGTTTCAATATTGTGATCCAATATACAAAATAAATAAACACTTTCATTATATTTGAAATTTTGTAAATCATCAAATGTAAACATTTTTTTGTTAAAAAAAATCTAAAATTCTGATTTCAAAATTGAAATTTTATATCAATAAAATGCACTCTTATGAAGAGAAATATGTTTTTTTTAAATAACAATCCAAAATCTCAGTTTTTTGGATAATAATTCGATCACAAATAATGTCCCTTTAGATTAAAAAAAATCTAATAAAAATCACAAACTAATTCAAATACCATAACAACATTTCAAAAAAATTCGAAAAAATTTGTAATTAATGTACAACTTTAAAATAACAACCTAAACCCGAACACCCTTACCCGAACCCAAGCTGGCTTCGCTCGCAATTTGCATTTTCTTTTTCTAAGAATTGTTTTCTTTATTTTAATTTGCTTTACCCAATACCCGTCCCCTAAATGAACGTACAGTCTCATTTAAGTAATATTTCCTTAGCCTTAACCCAAACTTAAAAATGAAAATAATCTCTATAACTTTAATATTGTATATTTTTTTAACGTTAAACTGATATTCATTCAATGAGAAAGGACAAGTATAAGTATTTAAAAGTTGACGGAATGCTCGATTTTGGGCCGCGCTCACAAGTAGCTTCAATTTTAAAGTTTTAATTATGAAATTTTTGAAAATTTTCTTTCATTTTTAAAAATAGCTACAAGTTGATCAATTTTCAACTTTTTTTAAAATAAATTATATATTCAAATTCAGCTTTAAATAAGCTTTCTAATGATACCAATAAGAGTTAAAACATTATTTCCTAAAAAAACTTGGCCTA
>PJRA01000077.1:15337-36497 GCA_016987375.1 Brachionus koreanus
TTATAGTGACATAATAATTGATTTTAGAATATTTTTCATTACAAAAAATTGTCAGATGAGAAAATAAGATATTAATTAATTTAACCCGTAAAAAAGGGACTTAGGATAAAAATAATAAAATAATTAAACCCTAAAACCCTAACCCTAACCCTAACCCCTATGCTTGCATCTTAGGAGGCAAAGCGAGCACATATAAAACAACTATATGCGAAATTCTTGCACAGAGTTTTGGGCCATACCATGTATGGCCTGGGACTCAATTTGTTAAAGAGGATATTTTAAAATATGACTCTGCAGCTCGAGCCGCCATTAGCACAGTTGTGATTGAGGAGATGAAGTGGCTCTCTCTGACCAAGAGAGTCACTTTAAACGACACACTGTGTTCTATTAAAGAACAACTTTCCGGCACCGGGCTTAATGTTCGGCTTGCCAAAAACAAAACTTCTATCGAAGATCTAATTCTTAAGATAGAGAGATTCTTTATAAGTTTCAATCCAGATGAATATTTGGATTATAGTACTTTGCAGGAACTAGTAAATAGGAAGCCTGAGTTTAAGCGCCGTTTTTACCTTTATAATATGGATGCTCCTCAGATACAAAATCTTTATGCAAAACCTAAGAAGCCGTGGAAGGATGACTACAAAAATCTCGTCGCAAAATTATTGCGTAACCCAAACAATTGGGAACTTTTTATGGACCTTATTGAAAAATACGAGTCAAATGAAAAAGAAGTCCAGTCTATTATGTCCTCAATAACGGACTATGACTCCGACGTACAGCCTCCAACGGAGTTTTATTTCAATAGTGATACTGAAGAAGCCCCGCCTGAAGCAATAACCAAATAGATGGACAATTTCCCACCCGAGAATCAGATGGGACTTCCAGAATATGAAGAGCAATTTCAAAATTAAAAATTATGTTTTTTTTATTATTTTATTATAATTTTAAAAATAAAAGTTTAAAAATTTCAAAATTATTTTTACTTAATCTAAACTTAAAATAAAAATGAGACGGATACCCATACCCTAACCCAGAGTACCGGCTCAAGTTTTTTAAATAAGTTAGGATTATTTACAATTCGTATTTACAAATTTTTGCTTTGCTTAGGAATTTGTTACCAACTCGATTATGTCATTGTGATTAGTCTTTATTTTCTAGTAGTATCCCCACTAAGCTATTCGGTGGGTATTAGAAGTACTTATTACTTGCATATTGTAATCTGTATTTGCTGCATAGTATGGATCATTTTTATATCCTATTGTTGCACTTGTATAAGCATTTCCCATACATAGCCAGGTTGCAGTTGTTTTTATATGCATTTCTGTATGAAAATTAGGTGTAATAACTGCGTTACTTGTCATAGGACACATAACCATGTCAGCGTTTAATGGCGCTATTAAGAAATTAAAATATTCTGGCCATTTCACTAAGTTTCCACTCGAGTCTGCACTTTGTCCTTCAATTTCATTAATTAATGTAGAGATACTTCTATTTCTTAGTTCCCATATTTTAGCTGGAGTTAAATAATATGGTCCTCCAGCAGTTACTTTTCTTGTGAAACTAAAACCATTACTTACAATATCTGTAGTTTTGTCTTTTTTTCTTAAACTTTGCAATTTTCTAGATGGTTTCATTTCTTCGAGTGGACTATCATATTCACTATTGTCTGATATCAATCCATTTATTTGAAAATCTCCATCAGCATCTCTGTATATTAAATATTGTGGTTTCCATGTTAAGTCTTTTTTAGCAGCTCTCATTTGTTCAACTGTTGGAGTTGTAGGTGCACTCCATTGATGTAAATACCATTCATTTTCAAAAGCAGATCCTTTTTTTGTATGTAATTCTACTTCTACATGTATTTCAGCTAATGAAATTTTTTCAAATTCTCTTAATCTTCCACCTACTCCGTTTAATGTTTTATGATCAATAAAATCTCTAATATGAAAATTTATTGTTTTTGCATAAACTTGATTACATATTGATGTTGCATTATTCGCATTGTATGGATTACGCATAACTTTTTCTGCGTATGATGTATTAAATTTTAATAGTCCAGTTTTTTGACTACCTATTAGTATATCTTCAATTTTAGGATCATCGAAATCATAATTTGTAGTAAAACTTGACATTCCCCAATAGTATATTATATCCCTTCTGTTATGACTTTTTACAACTTCTCTTTCTAATCTACTTTTTTCAAATCCTGGATGTCTTCCAGCATTACCATAATAGCCACCGTGGTGTCCAATTCCTGAACTACCACCCGCAGCTCTATTTGTTTCCATCTCTTCTGGCATTTCTGGTTCTTCTGGTAAATTTGGAGCAGCAGTTGTAGTTGAAGCTGGTGTTTTTCTTCTAGGTTCGTCTTCTGAATCTGGTGCGTCTAAAGTTCCTGAACTAACACTTTCAACACTTGGAGGATTTTCTTCTGTTGCTTTTAATCTTTTACGATCACTTGTATTTATAGCCTCTTCATAATCTCTTGATAGACTTTTTCCATAATTACTTTCATAGAAAGCGTTAAATGCCTCAAATTCAGCTTCTAATTGTTCCGGATTATGTGCATAGCCTTCTAATTTTTCAAACTCATCTACTTGACTATATTTTGTTCCATGTGATTTCTTAACTACACAAATGTAAAGTTAGATCTGTCATTTGGTATTCTGATTTATATAAGCTTTGCAAAATGCCATATACAGTTAGCGTTTGAGGTGGAAAAATTTTAACTTATATATTGAAAAACTGCGATGCAGACATATATGTTGATATTTATATTTGTGACATAAATGTAGAATTTTTTTTACATAAATGTAGATAATAAAGATACGACATAAATGTAGAAAAAGAATAAAACTTTACATATATGTAGATTTTTTTAAACATTTATATAATACTATTCTTGTGCATGATTCTTACGTTTTATGTCTTAAGCTAATTTGATATTAAAAGCCTTGAGAAAAAAAGTTAAAGGATTTTTTTGCATTAATTTTTGTTCTATTTTTTAATTTTGTAACAAATTTCACAAAATCGAAAATTCCTTTTTTATAAAAAAAAAATTTTCAAAAAAGAAATTCATGAATTAATATTAATTGCTTTTTCAATCAATTATGACTTGCTTCCCATCTAAAAAAAATGATAAAGTAAACATTATATTTTATTCAACATTTGTTTAAACTAATTGAAATTAAAAGCTAAGATCAAATTGTTCAGTTTACAACTTTTTTTTTAATTTATATTTTTATTTTTATTTCGTAAGAACTGTATGAATTTATAAATTTTGCAGATTTTATTTATTTATTAAATATTTGATTTTATGATTTCATGTTATTGTTTGAAAAAGAAGCCGGTATAAATACGAAAGGACAAAAAAAAGGAGTAATCTTTTTAGTAAAATTGCTTTAATCTGGCTATAAAGTTAACTTTAATTTTTTTTTCTAAATGATCCAAATAAAAATTTCATTCTTTAAATTACATAACACAAAACTATATTAACATTTAATTATTTTAATGCTTAAAAAATTTAGATTAAAATCACTTCATTGGGTCAATATTAGATCCCCTCGATTTATTTGAATTTTTTTTAATTATTTAAAAGAGAAATGTTGAGACAAAAAAGAATTTTATATTTTTTTATAAATAAGACAAAAAAAAATCTTAACCTAAATATTCTAAAATAAGAAAAAAAAGAAATAATTATGAATTATTAAAAGAATAATTTAAACTAAAAAGATATGATTATAAATTGTAACCTTTTTTTTTATAAACATTGACTGATTACATAAAATGCCACAGCCATTAGTGACTGGAATATCTCCCAAGGAGGGCTATCCCGGCACCAAAGTTACAATCCGAGGAGACTTTTTAGGCAAAGATGAATCAGATCTTGTCGCAGTAATAATTTGTGGAATTGACTGTACATTGAGAGCAAAATGGGACAAAGAAAATCGAATAACTACATATACAGGTTTTTGCAAAGGCAAAGGTGACATTGTAATAGTCACAAACTCAGGAGGTCGGGGAACTTCTTCAGTTGGATTTCAAGGCTTAGTGAGAAAAAATGTCGGACCTTACGAAGAAATTAGTACTTGGGTCGACGAAGACCCCAAAATTTTACTCACAGGTCTTAAGCGGACAACTGTGAGCGAATTATCCCACGAAAACCCACTAAATATAAGCCTCGAAGAGTCGAGCAAATATAGCTCTGATTTTCTAGACCAAGAATTTCCTAACTGTTAGCTTTATTTATATTTTTTTCTGAAAAAAATAATTAAATTCTTTTTTCTCAGCTTCAATTGACATGTCCAAGGAGAATTTTAGTGCTTTGCGCTTTTTGCTGGAAAATTATCAAAATTCTAAGTTTGAAAGTCTCAAATCGGGTTTGGAATACATGAAACGTAACATTGGCTCAAAAACAATGAACTCAACTGACCATCTTCTCAAAACAAACATTTCATCGTTTATGGACGCTATTAAAATCATGAAAGACATTCACTGGCTTAGTTCGAATGACAAAAAAAGCGAGTTCACTCGAGTCTTTGAAGTTAGACTTAAAGGTTATTTTTTGTTAAATTTTGAACTAAAGTAAAAATAAAAGAGGTTTTTTTTTCCTAAAATTAGAATTTAGAGATCTTTCTAAGAATTTTAATCAGAAAATAATTCGAATCTGAACAAAATTTAAATTTATGATAAGCAAAGAGTTTAGTTCTTGTGGTTGCATTCTATTTTGGCCAAATGCTATCGATCTTTTTAAATTTATTTTCACCATATATATAAAAAAACAAAGAAAAAAAATCAAAATTTCATATCAAAGCTAAATAAAAAAAAAATAGAATAAAAATAAAAAAGAATAAAATAGAGAAGAGAAAAAAAAGATTAATCAAAATGAAAAAGTTAAAAATATTTGAGAGCTCATGTAAAGAGAAAAAATTGCACGCATCAATTATAAATAAATTTTTTCCCTTGTTTAAATAAAATCCAATTTAGAAACTATTGAGCTACAGATAAGGAAAAAAAATTCATACCTTTGTAAAACTAAATCTAAAAGATTAAAAGTATCAATTCACATTTAAATAAATGTATTTTTTTTCTTTTAGAAATTCTCAATTCAGCTCACAAAATTTACGATGATGATTTAGAGTGCAAGGCCCATGCGGACGCCATCCGAAGCTCATTGCAGATTTTGGACACATACAAATCACTGATATATTTTCCACAACAAGTCGACAAGCTTTTGTTAGTTGATGACTACGATCAAATAATCACAAGCTATAAGCTGGCTAAAATGCAACTGAGCAAAGCCGAGCCGGCCACTAGAAAGTCAGTGTTGTTCGCGCAAATAAAACGTGACCTTGACTCTAAAGTAAAAGATGTTCAGAACCAAATTTTGGATAAACTCGTACAATTTCCCTCGAGTCCAGACGAACAAAAATTTCTAATCGAAAACTACAATTTAATTGAAGACTCGATTGAAATCAAGCGAGAAGAAGCGAGAATTGATCCGGCATGGCACTGTTTGCTTGAAGAAAAGAACTGGTTCATTCAAGTGATGATAGAGTGCCGCGATATGCACATTGCTGACGAAAAAGTCTCTCTGGTGATGAAACAATCGAATGACGATAAGATGAGCGAGGCGGCTAAAGTTCACTCAATGAGCCAGGTGCCGCATGAGCGAAATCGTTTCATTGAGGAATTATGCCAGATGTTCTTCGATATATTCACTGATTACTGGCGATTGGGAACCATGTACATCAATAGTGTTTTTCCAAGTAGTCAACCAGACAGAACTAAGCGAGCTGCTGAGTACTATGCACTTGTCAATCAAATTTTAGAGATATTCTGCAATATAGTTCGAGCAGCATTTATTCCACATACATTCGACAAATCTGATAAAAGCAATGGCCTATCGCTTGAATGGCCTATACAGCAAGACGCCAAAATTATTAGCCAAATTTTGCCACACTGTCTCAAAGTGTGTCGAATGTGCGCTCAGCAGATTTATATGCTAGAGGTGCCCAAGAAAATCTTTGGATGTGTTGAAGCGTTAGTTTATGATTTGAGATGTGAATGTTTGGTTACTTTGCTATCACAGCCAACTAGAGGTGAATGGTTTTCATTAAGCTAATAGGCTAATGCTTTTACTTATTTTTTTTTTCGTAGAACTTTTGGCAACTCTTGGCTTCGAGGAAGAAGACTGGATTGTTGACAGGGATGTTGATACCAAGAATAACTCTTGTCTTATCACCAATTTGGTAATTTTTTTCAAATTTGAAAATAAAAAAATCACCCAACTTGCTTTTGATTTAAAATAAATTAAAAAGAGAAAATATTTCTATTTAAATTAAGCTTATGAAAAAAAGAACACAGTTTAGAGGTTTAGATATTGTAAAAATTGTAAAATTACATTGTATTTCTTTATACTGTCAAATCAATATTGCAATATTTTTCATTTTAAATTTTTTTTTATCAATTAAAATTTCTATTAATTTTGATTTTGATTTGAAAGCCATCAAGATTCGAGACAAAATTTTGCAAGGCACTAACTTTATGTCGTGAATACGTGCTTGAAGAAAAATCAGGCGAAAAAAAGCTGTTCTCGGACGGAAAGTTTTCAGAAAAAATCTCCAAACTTTTATACGGCATAGCACACGCGTTCCTCAAGCGAATAAGCCGGTTCATGACCAAAGAAGACCACTTGCCCAAATTTGTCCAAATGAGTCAGTCAAAACTATTGCTCTATTTGTACAACAACTTAAATGTGTGTAAGAAAAAATCTTTGCCCAGTATCTGGAAGATGCTTCAGGAGCTAAAATTTCCAACCGATTTGCTCAAGTTGTTTGAGCAGGTTTTTAGAGAGAGCCGAAAAAATGTCAAAGCCTTACAGGACAATTTGCTTAAGGAGTATATAAAAGAAGCTATAAATCCCATTGTGGAAAATATTGAAAATAATTTGTATGCTGGAAAATTCGACTTTAGAGACTGCTCAAAACCATTAAGTATAAATAAAACAAAACTTCTATTCTTATATTTTCAAATTTTTTTTTAGCTGTAAGAAATTATGTCAAACAAATCATAATGAGTCTGCTGAATGTGCACTCGGAATTGTTCCTACTTAACAAAACATTGATACAATCAGTGTTCAATCATGCGATCAAAGTGGTCTATTTGAAAATTTTGTCGTTGCTCGCTGATGTACCCAATTTTTGCATCAATGCAGCCGTGCAAACTTACATAGATGTGTTTTGTCTTAAAGAAACATTTAAGTTGTACACTAATGATGAGTCAAAAGAAACGGTTCATAAAATACTAAAACTAGTGCCGACTCATTCATTCGAGTCGTACAAAAATTTAATGACAAAACTGATCAGTGATTTTGAGAAAGGAATGCAACCATATCTGGCTATTTTTCACACAGAACCACCTTTATCTGATAATGTGGTAATTAAAACAGAATCGAACTGAAATAATTGACATTATTTAGAAGCAATTTGTTATGTTAAAATTATTTATCTATTTTCTATTTCCTAATCAATAAAATTTAGTTAAAAATTTTTACTATAATTTAATTTATTTTAAAATTTAAAAAGAATTAAAAAAAAACATTTTTAATTTTTTTATGTTTTAATTGTAGAAAAAAAAGACTTTGATAATCAATTTTATTTAAAAGCTTTATGAAGACTATATAATTTAAGTGATGTGTCTGGGCTTTTTCAAGTTGACAATTTTTTTTCAAATCAATTTTTTTTAAATTGTATAATATTTTAAACTAGAATGTATACTAACACTTGAAATTGGACTCTCAAACAAACTAGCAACTTAGGCTACCTTCTAGAAACATCGATCTAGAATTATTGTTACGTTATAGTGACCACATTCTCTAATATTTTTTAAGCTGGCAAAAACAACGTAAGAAAAAGGTCACTTTAAGACTAAGTTTTTTATAAATTTGTTAAATTCTGATTTTATAAAAATTAAAATTAGCCGAATGAAAAATAAAAACCTAATAAAATTAATCAAATTAGAAATAATAAGAGGGTTGATTTTTGTTAAAATTTTTTGATGATCACTTTGGATTTTAATGAGTTTAGCATTTTAATAGTTTTACATTGATACGCCACTTTTGATTTTTTAACTTATGATTTTTCTAGAAATTTTATTTTATTTATAAAACTACTACTTTTTTTAAATTAATTTAAAAAAAAAAATCTCAAAATTTGAATTATTTGGCCGAAATGTATCGAATGTTTACAGTTCTAATGTCTAATGTTTACACGATGGTGTACAATGCCTTAAATAAATGAATTGTCTAACAATTTTAACTAAACTACCGATCAAATTTAAAAATTACGTTCAATTTCAAACTAAAAAAATTTATATTTTTTAAATTGATTTTTTATTATTTTTAGTTTGAATCATAATGAAATATAATAATAATAATTTAAATTAATTAATTAATCAAATAATGCTACTAAATATTTCGAGCACTGCGAAACTTTTTTTGCATATTTTTGTTGGTCCGAACAAATTCTTCTGCACAATTCAACAAAATTATCAAGAGATTTAGCCACTGATAGTAAATATTCTTTGTCTAATTCGTTTGGAATATTGTTTAAAAGATTTGCAAAAGAAACCAACATTCTGAAGATTGCTTCATGGTCCCAGTTTACTATTCGTTTACATAATACCTCATTATTTATAAATTCAACTTGTTCCAATAAAAGATCGGAACAAAAACTAATGGTGTAGTTTGGTGAATTCAAGTCAACGAGCTTTGGATTCAAAACAGAAAAGTTTAAAACCAACGTTGAACATGAAATTTGCAATGTTTTGTTGCTTGTACCACTTAATTTTAAAATGAAATTAAATAGGGATTTTCGTTCGTTTATTAACAATGACAAAAGCTTTTTATTCATATCCGATCTGTTTAAACAATTGAAAAGATTACAAAATATACGCATAACCAACATTGAATTTACTGGATGATTTTCACAAACATGTCTATAAAGAATTTGAAAATATCTATTTTGCAATTGATCTTCATGTTTGTCACTTGATTGCTCTCTAACAATATAATTGACAGCATCTTGATCTAATACTGTAATTCGAATCAAATCAATGAATGGAAACAATTTTTCTAAAAAAGATAGAGATAAATAAATTTTATTTGATGATAAAGCAGAAAATTAAACAAATTTCAGCTAGTTTCTAATTTTAAAAAATGGTAATAGCTCAACATCGAATGAAACCCTATTTTAAAAAAAATATTTTATTTGACAATTTTAAAATTTTTTTTGTTGAAAATAAATTAAGTTAATCTTTTCTTTAATAAAAAAATCTTACATTGTAGAACTTATTTCAATGTAAAATATTTTTAAATTAAAATAATATAGGAAGAAATAATTTTTGCTTACCTTGTGGTAATTGATTGATTAGCTCAAATAAGTTTTCAAATAGTGTTGAATTAAATTGATTTTTCATCATTTTTTCAACATCATTTATAAAATTATCATTTTGTGCATAAAATTCTCTAATTTTTTTGAAAATGGGTTCCAAGTTAAACTGATCAAAAATCAAAAAACTTGTATGTGGATAGTATTCGTTTGAATGTTTTAGCTGTTTTTTTTCTAATTTAGAAGTAGTGTAAGCATTAGATCCGGTAAATGGATCGACAGCTCCAAACGAGGATTTGTTTGTTTCAAAAGATGATGGAACATATCTATTAGCTCCTGTCAAAGGATCATAAAATCCAGTCGATTGATTTGTAGAGCCAATTACTTGACTTTCAGTATTTTGAATTAAAAATTGAGCTATTTGATCTAGAAAATGTTGGCTTAAATCATGTTGATAAATAAAATTTTGAGCTGCATGATATGGATCTTCAGTTAAATTATAAGGAAGTTTTAGCTTTGCGCCTTCATCAAGCTCAATATCAAACACATAATCGTATTCTTTGCCCATGTAATTTACTTTTTGTCTTTGGCCACCACCAGCTTCTGATGAACCAACAGCAACTCCAATTTTAATCCATTTAGACTCATTAGTGTCCCATTGATAAACTTCAGCTTCGTTTTGATTATTAATAATTAAATTTTGCCCATCTCGTTTTCCTGGTGTCAGCAACGCCTCTACACCTGGTAATTTGTTTAAATTTATTTTTGACATCTCTTGATTAGTTTTAACTGGTATTGCAAATTGGGAAAGTTCTCTTTCAAATTCTTGCATTTCTTGACTTGATGCCATTAAAGCTTCTTTCTGAGTAAAAAGTCTTATAGTTCCATCGCTGCATGCAACCACCAAATTGTCGTTTGCTAAGTGAATAGCCTTCCACAATGTTTGACATGGCAATACAATTGTTTGAACTAATTCATTATAAGATTTAACAATTGAATGAATTCTAAGTGATCTATCTTCACTACTACTAATTACATAACAAGATCCATTTTGATTGAAACAATTTAATGAGTACAAAAAAGAATCAGTGACACGTATAGTTTGAAGTGGAGTTGAATGACCCAAACGCCATTGAATTATTTGTCCATCATTTGAACAAGAGAAAAACTCTTGATCATTTTGTTTGTTTAATGTAAGACCTCTAACACAGTCGGAATGACCTACGTACTGTAGCAAGCACTCTGCAATCTTATTATTTGCATTTATTAACCAGTGTTTTATAGATTTATCAGCACTAGCTGTTAAAAGAATTCCCTCTTGATTAATGCTCAAAACATCCCAAACTGTCAAGTCATGTCCCTTAATTGTAATTACTGGTGAGAGTTTAAAGTCATTTCGGACTAAATCATTTAAATTCCAAACTTTAGCTGTACAATCAAATGATCCACTAAACAACAAATTTTCTTTGGAAGAATTATCAATGTTTAAAGTGCACACTGGGCCATCATGAGCTATGAATTGTGAAATTACTCTGTTAGCTTGAATATCATGAAAAGCAATTGTTTGGTCATTCGAACCAGTAATTATTAATCCATTCGGATATTCTTTTAGAGTGTACAAAATAGCCACAGAATTAACGTATTTTTTGTGTGTATTTATCACTTGAGACTGAACGTATTGATTTGATGATCTTGGGAAAAAAATTACTCGTTTTGAATCAAAATTTTTTTTTCTAAATATTTATTTAGACATATCTATATTAGACGATCAATTTTCTCAATTTTTTTTTTTTTTATTAAGAAATCTTTGAATTTTTTTCTTTAAATTTCTATTTAAATAATTTTTATATTTACTGTTCAGATGGTATCCACATTTTTGCACTTAGGTCTCTCGATACACTAACAAAGCCACCATTATCTCTGGTTGAACATAAGCTTTTGACATCTGCAGTATGACCAAATAACGAGCACATAAGTTTATACGGCTTCATTTCTTAATCATTTTATATAATAAAGAATTGTGATTAATGTGATTTAAGAGCTGTCATTTTCCGGATAAATCAAATTCCGGTTTTTATTTTTTTCTAAAGTGTTTAAAGTTAAAAAAAAAAAACAACAAAAATTTATTTTTAAAGTAAAATTCTGAATTTTTCTTCCTTTGGTACTTTATTAATTATAAGTCGACCATCATAGCTTAGTGAAGCAAATATCCATGGATCTACCGACGACCATTCAACGCTATAAACACTATCTTCATGATCCTCATAAATTTTAACTAATTTATCTGGTTCAGCGACTAGTTTTGTTTCATTATCATTTTCTTCATTTACAACTGTTTTAAATGGCTCCGAAGATAGACTAGAAATTGCACTTAAAGCAACTTTATTATCACTACTGCCAGTCAAAACTAGTTGATCATGAACGCTATTATATCTAACTGACCATATCCTAATAGAGAAATTTAACTAGACTAGAAAATAAATTCAAATTTATATTGTTATACCAATGCGAGTGATTAGTCAGAGTTTTCAATGATTCGTTAGTTTTTCTTATATCCCAAAATTTTGTTTTACAATCATCACCTACTGAAGCTAAATAGTATTGTTTATTCGGATTAAAATCAATGTCACGAACAAATTGATTATGTGAACTTTCAATTACAAAACACTGTCTTTAAAATAAACTTTTGTTTAATTTTTTTTCCTATCTAATCAAACATACTTCATAGATTTCAAGTCCCATCCACGAATAGCAGTGTCATTACACGTAGCTATTTGTGAATTGTTATGATGTGAATTCCATTTACAATTTGTAAATTTAGGTTGTCCTTTGGCTTCTAATTTAGCTGAGCTGATTAATTTTGGTTCCGATGAATCAATCAAGTCATAATAATATATTGAATTTTCAGACAAAGATACAACACCTTTGGCATTAGGTTCCCAAATTGTTCTTAAAATTTTTTTTTTTTTAATTTCAACATATACATTTTTTTGATTGAAAAAAAAAACATACGAAATACAAACTTGTTGAGGTAAGTCAACTAAATGCTTTAAGGAAAAATGTGAAGAATCGTCAGCTGGTATTGACATGTCTAAAACTTCAGGTAATTCCCAAATAGAACACTTTGTTTGAATAGTATTTGGAGGGCAAAAACTATTATAGCATGTAAAAAATTGTAGTTTATTTTGAGGAGACGAACCAATCTGCCATATTTCTCCATTTTTATGCTCAAATATGCATTTTTTCAGTGAATTTAATTCATCATCATATTCGATTAAATGAACCTAATGCGAATTAATCCACGATTGTATTTAAAAGATTTTTTTTCGCTAAATTTACTTGATTAATATTTTTAAGAGTTTGAGTTCCAACAAGAAATCGTTTAATGTCCGTTTCATTCAACTGAGAACAAAGAGCTCTGCTCTTTTGGTTAGAGAAAAAAATTTGAAAAATAATGAGAAAAAAATCAAGAAAATATTTGATACTTGATATTCAAGACCATAAATAAAAGGAATTTCGTCTTCAAGCATTAGGCTATTTTAATTTATGTTGATAACTAAACCCTAAACCGAATTTTCTAAATTTCAATTTTTAATGCATCATTTTATTACTAATCAAAAAAAGATTTTTCATTTGCAATTTAATTTTTACTTTGCATTTATCATTGCATTCATTAAATATATATTTTGCAAAAATATGAAATTTGTTGCAAAAAATTAAATCTAAGATTTATTCTCAGACTTGTTTTTAAGTCACAAGTCTTAAGTCAAGACATAACTTTGACTTCATTTTTTGTGACTTAGACTTTAAACTGTGACTTTTAAAAGATTCTGCTTATTCTTCTGAACGAATTATATTTTTTAACACATAAGTTTTAGTTTTAATGAATAAGAGAGCAAAATTAAAAATTTTAGATCGTATCGAATAAAGTAAAAAGATCATGATTTAGTATTTAAAAAAATTCACCGATTTTAAATATATAATTGGATTTTTTTTCATTTTTTTTCAATAAAAAATGTCTGATAACTAAAATAAAAAATTCGATTATTCAAACATCATCTTTTAACTAAATATAAGGAGTTGAAAAAAGCTATTATTTTCCTTTTAGAAAACACCTATTATTTGTTAAAGTTGGCAATAAAAATACTTTTCTATAAAATTCTTTGTAAATATTTATTTCCAAAATAAAGTACTACAAATATTTAGGCCAATTCAGTTATCTAATTAAGTTACTCATTGATAAGAAAAAAAATAAAATAAAGTTATTATTAATTTAGGATTCAAATTTTGATATTATATTCTATAAATTCTAAAATTTTATACT
Source organism: Brachionus koreanus (assembly GCA_016987375.1). Classification (NCBI taxonomy): domain Eukaryota; kingdom Metazoa; phylum Rotifera; class Eurotatoria; order Ploima; family Brachionidae; genus Brachionus; species Brachionus koreanus. The sequence continues at coordinate 29,051 of PJRA01000077.1, forward strand.
ATTAATTTGTCTAATATGCTCGTTATAATCAAAACTTTTACGTAAATTTGTTACTTAACAGAATAAAGTTAGAAAAATTTAACTGCATTAATTATAAATCTATATTTGCTTAAATAATAAAAAAAATTTATCTTAAAATCAGTTATTCACTATTTTAATTTATAATCACCTAATCTAAATCATAAAATTAACTTTAAAAAATAATTTCTGATTCTCTCTTAAACTCTTTTTTGTAACTCAATCATTTAGAAATGTCATATATTTCATCTAAAACTATGAATAATTCCCTCAAAAGTAGTAACGATCAAATGAAAATTTTCAACGATTTCTTTAAATCTCTTTTTTTTTTGTTAGGTAGGTTTTCAAATAAAAAAGTACAAGTTTCCAGTTTAATTTTATTAATTTTTTATTTTTATAAAATCAATTAGCTTTAACATACTATCACACAAAAATTACACAAAATACTTTAACAATCTAAAGTTCTCTTTGAAAATAAAAGACTTATTATAATTTTCAAATTAAACAAAAAATTAACCTTAATGGATTAACATCCATAAGTACTTTTTAAAGAGTCTATGATAATTAGTTAGCAAGATTTTCATGACAATAAACGACAAGAATAATTTTTAATTGTAATATTTTTAGAAAAGAGTCTAAAATTGCGCCAGAATAAAAGTATTATTTTTCAAATATTTTTACTGAATAAAATATTTTTTATTGATTAATTAATAAAACGCTAATAAGCAAGCAAGGCATAATTAATTCCTAATTTTGAAATAAAAACAGAGCCCATTAACATCTTGAAATTAAAAGCCAAATTCAAAATTCTGTTAAACATGGGAAACCAAAAATCTTTTTTTTTGTTTTTTTTTTCTTTAATTTTAAACAAGCACTTTTTTCTTTTATCAAAATAATAATTTTCTATAAACAATTTTTGTAGATTGAAATAATGGATTTTGATAAAGTAGACATAAAAAACAAGGTAGTCAGAGTAACATGTGCACAAGATCGAAAAATATTGCCATTCAAAGATCAAAATTATGAATTGCTGAAACGAGATTGTCTCAGATATGGTCGATTATTTGAAGACCCTGAATTTCCAACAGAGGATCGTAGCATGTTTTATACTCAGCCTGTACCATATGGAACTAAGTGGAAGCGACCATCCGAAATTTGTAGCAATCCAGTATTTATTCACGATGAAGTACGTTCAAATGATTTAGATCAAGGATATCTTGGAAATTGTAATCTCTATCTTCTTAATGTTTATTGGTAAAATAGTAATTACATGAATATTTCAAAGGTTGGTTTATCGCTGGTTGCTCTGCTATTGCATTAGTTCCAGAACTATTTGCAAATGTTGTACCAAAAGATCAGCATATTGAAGGTCACAATTATGCTGGTATATTTAGATTTCATTTTTGGAATTATGGTCAATGGGTTGAAGTAGTAGTAGACGACCGATTACCAGTTGATTCAAGTAATAAATTGCTATTTTGCAGTAATAAACAAGAACCAAATGAATTTTGGGCTGCTTTGCTTGAAAAAGCATATGCAAAATTGTCCGGTTGTTATGAAAATTTAGACGGTGGTCACACAACTGATGCTTTAATAGACATGACAGGTGGTGTTCAAGAAACTTTTGAAATAAAAGAAATGAGAAGTGAATCACTAAAAAACGACATGTGGAAAGTGTTAGTTTGTTCGAGAAAGCACAAGTCATTGATTGGCGCATCGATTGCACCAAATCCTAGAATCAGAGAAGCAAGACTCAACAATGGTCTTGTAATGGGACAGTAAGATTTGTTTATTTAAGTGTTTTTTTTTTCTTTTAGTTCTTTTAATTAGCTAAGGGAAAAATGTATACATATAGTTTCAGTATTAAGAGCCGTTGATTTGATTAATTTTAAATAAAATTTAATGTTTGCTTATTTTAGTTTTTTTATATAGCTATTTTAAGTGAGTTTTAAACCATTAGCAAATTTCATAGTTTAGCAAGCGTCTTTGTGTGTGTGTGTGTGTGTGTGTGTGTGTGTGTGTGTGTGTGTGTGTGTGTTTTTTTTAATTAAATGTAATTATTTAAGTGCCTATACAGTGACTGGCGTTGCTTGTATCGAGTTAAACAGACGTGATATTAATTTAATTCGAGTTAGAAATCCATGGGGAAATGAAGTAATTTTTTTAATTTTTTTTCCAAATAAAAATATTAATTAATTTTTTTTTATTTAAAATTAAGGTAGAATGGAAAGGTTCATGGTCAGATAACTCATACGATTGGTATAATATTTCAGATGATGTAAAACAAGCGTTAGGTTATAAAAGAATGCCGGATGGTGAATTTTGGATGAAGTAAAATTTTTTATATAAATCAAATGATTTTAAATTGAAATTGAATTATTCTAATTATTCTAAATCAAAACTTTATTTTTTTAAGTTTTGATGATTTTTACTACAATTTTGAAACAGTACAACTATGTAATTTGACACCAGATGCTTTTGCTGATGAAATACTAGGAAATCAGGATAAATCCAAACTAACATGGAAGCTTACATCTTATCATGGCGAATGGTTAATATTAATTAATTAATTAAATAAATAAATAAAATTGCTAGAATAGAAAAATATTGAAAATTTTTCCTAGGATTCCAGGAGAATCGAGTGGAGGTAGTGGCCGAGGTGGCGAAGCTCTTTTTTGGACAAATCCTCAATTTTTAGTTACATTAACAGATGTAGATGCGGATGATAATGAAAATATGGCAACAATCATAATTGCTTTACTACAAAAAAACACTCGAGAAAGAAGAATTAAAAATAATGGCGAACCTTGTGAAGAATTCATTCAATTTAGATTGTATAGAATTTTGAATGAAAACGATGCCCACTTGGCTAAAACAACTGGACGACGCTTGTATGCCAAAAGTTTAGAACGATGTGCGACATCAGGACCTTACATAAATTTAAGAGAAGTAACCAAACGTTTACGTGTTGCACCAGGCAACTATTTAATTATACCTAGCTGTTATGATACTGGAATTTCAGGACAATTTTTGCTACGATTATACACCGAACATCCAATTAACGAAGGTAATTGTTCAATTCTAAATGATCACAAAGGCGATTTGGATCAAGATGATATATTCTTTTCTATACCAAAATCATTGGATGATGCGTTCAGTAATTGGACTAATCTTTTGATCGATGGTGCCACTAAAAAAGACCAAGACTTTCAGACTAGATCTTCATCATATACCAAGACAAATCAATATTTATCGACTTATAAAAGTCATTCATATGTCAAACAAATAATTGCAAGTAAAGATGAGGATATTGAAATCAAAATTGATGCAAAGAAAGGTGCCAAAGATTTGAGAAGGTTTTTCTAAAAAGTTTATCTCCGTTGAACCGTTTTCATTTAGGAATTACTTTTCTCTATTAGCTTAGAAAAGATAATTTTTTTTTGTTTATTTCCTTTTTAGTAGAATTAAAATCTTTTAATTTTAGATTTTTGAATAAAAATCAAATAGAAAATCGTTTTATTGCAAAATGAATTAAAAATATCACACATATAAAATTTAAACTCGAAATACTAAAATAAAATTGTATTTTTCCAATTATCTATACAAATAAAATCATATAAATTAAAGTAATCAAAGCTGATTTTAGGAAATAAAAAGGAACATTTTTCATTTTATCATTAATTTATAACAGTTTATAAAAAATTAAAAGCTATTTGGCGTATTGTTAAAATAAAAGATATTTTTTGCTGGGAATATTTTTTTTAAGTCAATATAAAAAAAAGGAAACCAAGTAATTAATTCATTTTAGTGTTTTTGTTGTTATTTATTAAAAAATATTTTTTAAAATTCTAACTTTTATAAACAAAAACGAATTATCTAAAAATACACATTCGGCTACTTGAATAAATATATTATTTTATTAAAATATTTTTATTAGTTTGCATAAATATGAATTTTCAAAACAACTTTTTCAAATTAATTTTTCCACATTCTGATTTTGATTATAGATAAAAACAAATTTTTCATAAACCAAGTTAATTCTAATAATAACTTTAAATTAATTTTAGTGATTAATTAGTCTATTTTGTTTGAAAATTAGCAAGCATATGTCAAACAATTAATAGAGATTATTTTTTGAAATAGCTAATTTTTCCCAATAGAATTTAATTTTTAAATGTATTTTTTTTCAAAAAAATTAATTTTTTTTATACAATTTTCTTAAAAATTTTATTTTTTTTTACGGTTTTGTTCCCTAATTTTTTTTCTATGAATAATCGGATCTTATTTAATTAATTGAAATTTGTCATCATGAAAAAAACTCTAATCTATCAAAATCAAACCTTCGATTTATATTTTTCTTTTCAATCACGAAAAATCCCATTGGTATTAAGTATTTAAAAAATCTTAATCCACTAGGATATAAAATTAAAACAAATTACATTTATAAATAGACACTAATACACAAATATATACTAACACTGTGAGTATTTTCAAAAAAAAATGGAAAGCACTGAAATACAAATAAACAACAGGATTATTCGTATTAATGACTGTTTGGACAAAAAAATTGTTCTTTTTAAAAATCAAAATTTTGAGACAATCAAAAACTCTTGTTTATTGAACAAAAGCTATTTTGAGGATTCTATTTTCCCATCAGAAGATACAAGTCTTTATTTGAGAAAAAAAACTGAGGAAAACACCAATATTGTTTGGAAAAGACCTGGCGAACTTTGTGAAAATCCATGTTTTTTTTCTGAAAGAATAAACGTTTTAAATTTTTCATCGGGATTACTAAAAAAATGTAAGATTAAAATCAAATTTTTTACATAATTTATTTTATTTTGACATTTAGCATCGATAATCAATGGCTGTTCAGCATTAAGCTTGATTCCAAAGCTTTTAGATTTCACAGTTCCTGAAAATCAAAACTTTGATTCTACAAATTATTGTGGTATTTTTCATTTTAGATTTTGGTATTATGGAAAATGGATAGATGTGGTTATTGATGATAGAATTCCGGTTGATTCAAACAATAATTTTTTGTTCAGCCATAATAAAGCAAATAAAACTGAATTTTGGCTTCCACTACTAGAAAAAGCATATGCAAAAGTGTGCGGATGTTATGAATCGATGGCAACTGTGTCTTTGAGAGATCTATTGGTTGACTTTACAGGAGGATTTGTGGAAACTTTTGATATCAAAAATCAAAAAAACGAAAAAAGAAAGAATGAAATGTGGCTTTTTTTAAATGAGAGCCTTAAACATGAAAGTTTGATTTTCAGTTACATTGAGCCGAATCCAAAAATAAGAGGTGTTCGTCTTGCCAATGGATTAGCTCTGAATTGGTAAGGAAGCAAACAAGCATAACCAAGTAAAAAAAAATATATTTATTCTTAAATTTAAGTTATTATGTGGTGAGTAGACTAATAAGTGTATCTGATGGTGATGAGAAAATATTTAATCTTATTCAAATAAAAAACCCATTTGATGAAAAAGTAAAGATAAATTTTTAAATTTTGGATTAATCTAAAAGCCAAAGTATTAAAAACAAACATTTAGATTGATTGGAGATTGCCATGGTGTGAAAAAGTAAACAGCCTAATGAAAAATAATGATCATGTAGCTACATTACTTAATCAGCAAAAATCGAATGAAGGCCAATTTTGGATCACGTATAACACTCTATGTTAAAAATGTATGAAAATGTACAATTTACCTTTTGTATATTATTTAGATTTGATGATTTTTATCATTATTTTGAAACAATTGTGATTTGTGAGTTTACAAATGATGCTTATTTTATGGATCAAAATAGTCAAAGATGGAATGTTTTCTCTTATCATGGTGAATGGAAATTTAATGAGACAAATATCGGATTTAAACAAACAGATGATGAATATTGGAGAAACCCACAATTATTTTTTAAAATAGTTCAGAGCAGTTCAAATGAAAAAATTAATACTGTAGTATCTTTGTACCAGAAAAAATATATGCGAGAAAAAATATTAGACGGAAATAGTGATAATAGTGAAGCATTCATTCAATTTCGTATTTATCGTATTATAGATGATAATGAAGCAGAAGAAGCAAACAAAAATTGTTCCCGTTTGTATGCAAAAGACATGGATAAAGTTATATCGTCTGGATGCTATGTAAACTGCTCTGAAGTGACTAGAAGATTAAAACTAGCATCAGGCAACTATGTTATTGTACCAAGTTGCTATGATACTCGTAGAGCACAGTTTGTTCTAAGAGTTGGAACTGAAACTCCCATTGAACATGATAATTCTACAATTCTTGAAGAATTCAAATCAATTTTAGATAAAGAAGATATCTATTTCCCAATTGAGAATGGTCAAAAGTCTGACAAAGAAAACCAACTCGTAGTTGAAGATTATAAATTTTACACTGACTATATGTCACAAAGAGATAATGATTTAATTAATAGTAAAAAACGAAATAAATATTTCGATTAAATGTGCTTAGAATTACTGTGAATTAGAATTTATTTGTGTTTTAGCTACTAATCTATTTAATCATTTAATTATTAAAAAAGTAATTTTAATTTTAATAGAATTTATTAGTTAATAATAGATTTAATGAAATAAAATAAAAATCTTATTAATTTTAATTTAATTTAGTTTATTTGATTAGACAAATTTTAATATTGAAAGCATTTTAATTTTTTTTCTTATTAAATTTGTATCGTATTTTTGAATATGTTCAAACGAGCCATCATTTAAATCAGTTTCAAAAGTTATATCTTTTTTCTTTTTTGAAAAATAATCAATTTCTAAAAATTTGGCTATTTTGTCAATAAAATAACTTGAATTGACAATAAGTTGGTCATATTTAATCAATAAACAACTAGATGAACCAATTTTTTTACACATATTGAACGCATCTTTATTAAATTTATTCCAGTCTTGAATTTTTTCAAAAAATTTCTCAAATGTTTTGTTTGCTTCAATTTGAGAATAGGCCAATTGACGTCCATCTCTAACCAAATAGATAAATTTTGATTTTGGAAAAATTTTTCTATAAAATTCCATTAGTAAGACATTTCTTTCATCAATTGAACATACGTAGTCATTATGTGTAACATTTGTTGAAAGAATGTAAAATGTGAATAATCCAATTGCTTTATCAATATTTTCATTTTTAAATTTGGCATTTCTTATAAATTTCAATTTTGTTCTATAAACCTCATAAACATGTTCTTTAAAATCAATTGCCGTTTTTGCACCATAATTAGAGATTTTAATTTGTTTTGTTTGCTCAAGAAAAGATTTAATAATCTCTTGACCAGAATTTTTTAAGCCACCAACAAAAAGTATTCGTCGAGAAAAAAATTTTTCCAAAGAATTTCTCGATTCATTTACTGATCTGTCTATGATTAAAGCATTTTCGAATAAATCTTGATAATTTT
>PJRA01000077.1:36897-49132 GCA_016987375.1 Brachionus koreanus
AAAAATAATATAAAATTATTTAATTTTTCTATAAAATAATTTTATTTTCATTGAAAAAAACTATTAAAAAAGATTTAGATAAAAGAGTCAAAAAAGTCATCCGGTTTTTGAGTGTTAATATATTTAAATTTTTTTCTTATTATTCTATTAATTAAATGTGTATGTTGAAATTAATTATCAATGATTAAATTTATATTTTAAAAGAATTTTAGTGAGAGGCATAAAGGGCTTACAACTAGAAACATATAATGGTTCTAACCCTACTTTTAAAAGGATATTAAACTGGATTGGCAAAATTAGCGATTTTAATGAAAAAATTGTTTTAAAAGAAATAGACATGCTTCGAACTAACTAGTTTATTAGTTAGAAACAAATTTTTTCTTCAAATTTTATCTAATGTGTAAAATTAAAGCTTTTTAAAAAACTTTACATAATTATCAAAATATATGAGTAATTGTTATTATAATTTTTTTTTCTCACTAATTTCAAAACAGTTATTATACGCAAAATTTTAAAATTTTAATTTGTATTATGATTTCAATTTTGCATACATAATTTTTTTTTATTTCATAGATAAAAATAATAAAATTTATTGAGAAATAAAATTGAATTATTTTTGTCAAAATGGAAACTAGACCAGAGCTTTTTGAGGTAAATAAAATTTTTTTGTTGTCTAATGTTCCTAGTACTAAAAAAATATACTAAATTAAAGGAAGTTAGATTATATAAGAATCCTAAAGAACGCGAAAGGTAATAAAACAAAATTTAGATCAAAATCAGGCTACTTTTATAAGTCTAATTAAGACTTCTACATTTAGATATGATAATCAAGCTAATTTGTTTGCTATTGTTTCAACATTAGAACATTTGGAAAAAGCATATATCCGTGATTGCATAAAACCAAATGAGTAATTTTTGTGATACAAATTTTCAATTTTCTTATTTAGAATGATTAAGATATACGTCAGCTTGTGCAAATCTTCTTGCTCAGTATAAAATAGCCTTTAAACTTGTTGAATCTGATTTTAAAACAATTGAAGATTTTTTGAAAAAATTTAAAGTACAAGAAAAAATAAATTGTTCTAAAATTTTTTTAACTATGCTGCAAATTTGAATTTCAAAGGTTCATTTTCCTATTGCTGTGGCTCGCATAAAAGAAGATAGGCCAATAACAATCAAAGATGACAAGAGTAGTTCAAGTAAACTAATTGCTCAAACCGTTTCGGTAATATCTAATTTATGTCTAATAAAGATTAGTATTTAGTATTTTTGTACTTAATTTTAGTTATTAATCACCTTAATGGATAAATTGAGACTAGAAATAAAAGCAAATGATGAAATACAACCAGATTTAAGAGAATTGATTGATGTTATGAATAGAATAACAAATTTGCCATCAGATTTTGATGGAAAAGCAAAATTGAAAAAATGGTATAGCCAATTGCAGCAAATGAGCGCTACTGATGAAATAGATGAAAATCAATCAAGAAATTTACTGTTAGATTTAGACTCGATACTTTATGCTTTTAACCATGGACTATTCTAATAATTTTTTATTCTATAATTGAAAAATTAAATTTTTTTCTTCTATTTTTATTATTAAAATTTTTTTTCTAATTTGATTAAAAATATTTGGTCGAGCAATTTAACAAAAGAAAAAAAATCAAAATTGATAAATATTTTGTAAACAAAAAAAATTTAAACTAAATGAAATACTAACTATCAAAAAAAAGCTATAAGATAATAAAATTTAATTTAGATTTAGATTTAAAAACTTTTATTTTGTAAATAATTTATAAAGATACTAAAAAAAAAACATAATTAAAATTAAACAAAATAAAATTTACTAATCCAAATCAAACTGAATATTATTTAAAATTTCTAGCAATCACTTTTTTGGCCATGCGTCTGGCTCGATCCATATCAATCAATTCTTCACATTCATCCTCATTTATTGATTCAGTGACTATTTCTGTTGATGAAGATTTTGTTCTTAATTTTTTATTTCTATTCCCTTTTGTGTTAGCATTTGTTTCACTGTCAGATTTAGTTTCTAATTTACTATCTGATTCACCTATGGACAGCTCACAATCACTTATACTTTTATTTTTTCTCTTGTTACTAGTTTTCTTCTTTTTTACAACTTTTTTTGTATTATTTTCAATTTGAATTGTTTTTTTTTTGCGTTCTTCGATTTCTTTTATTCGTTTGCTTCGTCTCAATCTAACTCCAGTTGCCAATAATGAAAGCTTTTTTGAGTTAGGTTTTGCCAATTTACCAGTAACTTTTGATTTTCGATTTATTTTGCTTTTAGTTCTTTTGGTCGAAGGTTTTTTTATTTCTCTTTTTCTAAATGACGAAGGTGCAAAAATTGAAAATGTGGATTTAAAACTCAAATCTTTAATCAAATTAATGTTATTTTTTTGTGCAAATAATTTCATTTCTTCCAAATTATTCGTTTTGGAGAATTCCTTAATATTTTGAGTAATTTCAATGTCTGTCGTGTTGAGTTTACTTATGGTGTCAAGTGATTTTTTTGAATTAATTATTTCATGTACTCGCTTAGTCAATTCTTCTTCATCAATTCGCTTTCCTTTTTCTGCTGCTTCTCTCATCAAATCATTGTGTACTTTAGCCATCATCTTTTCCATTGATATTTCTTCTCTTGTACCGCCAACAATTACGTTTGATAAATGTGCTGCATCTTGTAGGCTTACATACTGACCACCAGTTATCAAGCATAATGCAATAAAAAATTGTCTATATGAATTAAGAGCAGGCTCACAGCCAGCACAATAGAGAGTAATTCCTTTTTTGGCCATTTTATGAGCTATTTCAACTGGATCATTTTTCAGAGGACAACCCTCGGGCATTGAATCTCCTGTGCATCCTAAGCCATGTGGCGGAGCGTCAGCAATCAAAATTGCAACTTTTACTGCATCACATCTCCAATCTAGCTTTTCCAAACAATCATTAAAACCACAACATATTGACTCTGGAAAATCGCCACCGCCCTGTGCACTGGTTGTTGTCAATGCATTTTTCATTTTTAAAATGTCATCAGTAAACTCATTTACTTGTGTGATATATGTTACATCTTGTGGAGGATGATCACGATAGTTTACTAGGCCCACTCTCAAATTGCATTTTTCTGATCCAACTATTTCATCACATATAGCAGTTATATTCTAGATAAAATTAAGATGTTTATTTAATATTAAATATTTCTTTTTTTCAAAGTATATTACTTGTTTAGCATGGTCTATATAAGAACTCATACTGGCTGTAGTATCTAGTATAAATGCTAAATCAAGCTTTGAAAAATCAATTGAATTCATCTTTTTCTTTCCTTAATGTCAAATTGTTTTTAATTTTTTTTTAGTTTGGCTTTGATTTACTCTTCAATTTATAGTTACTTTTATAATGGCAAAAAATAAAGTCAATTCAAGTTTTGACAAATTTTCAATTTTTTTCATTATTAAATTCAAGTTTTAACATGAAAATTTTTTTTTATTTAAGATTTCAACATCAAAAATTATATAGAACAAAATTTTTTAGTTAAATTTCACGTTTTTTTTTCAAATTTGATAATCTGTTAAAATGGCAATTAGAAAAAAATTGATTACAAAATTTTAACTTAAACAAAATGATAAACTGAATTGAATTTTATGATCAACAATTATTATTTAAATAAAAAATTTTCTAAATATGTTTTAATTATTGTTCAAGTTAAATTAATTTTGACATTAAAAAATTAAATTATGTACTTGATAATTTTTATTTTATTAATATTTTTTTAAGTTTATTTTAAAAATATTAAACCATGTCCGATTTAAGTGAGCATGTTGAATTTGATAAAGCTTACGAGTTAAATATTGGAAAAAGCTTTCAAAGTGGAGCCAAATCATCATTTCATAATTTTAAATGTAATCTTTACTTAGTAGCTATTTGCTTTTAAATGCTAAATTTGTTTGTTGTAGATGATTTTACTCCTGCTTCAATTGATAAAAATCAAGAAGGAAAAGTAACAATTGGCTCGAAAAATGACGTAACAATTTTAGTTCCACATGTTGAAGGCTCCGCTCAAAAGCATACACAATTTACTGGTAATAAACAAGCCGCATCCAACAAAGAATGTGTGCTAATATTCGATACAAGAACTGGCGAGTTTACTTTAGAACGTTTGCAATCGAACTTTATTCTAAAACGTAGTCGGTAATTATTTTAGAAAAAAAAAGTCAATAATATTTTATTGCTAGTTTTTTTATTATTTCTTTTTTTTTTTAAGATTGGAAGGATCAAGCAAAGCTGCAATAATAACACCAAGATCAGTTACACCTACAAATGAAAATAAAAAGAAAAAATCTGAAAATAAAACAAATCCAAATCTGAATTCAAAGACAAAAGAAAATTTAGCCAGCATAAAGGCTAAATCAAATTCACCAGTTGCATCAAATGTGTCTCAAATGAAAGCAGGTATTTTTATAGATAAATTTGTGAATTAAAATAAATGCTTACTAATTTTTTTTAACAAAAGATCAAATATTCGGTGATGATTTTAATATGAGTGATGCCAGTGATTTAGATAGTTGATTTTTTTTTGTATATATTTTATAATTTGAAATAAATTTTTTAATTTTTTTTTAAATCTTGAATTATTTTTAAGAGACAAATTAACACTAAAAATCAAGAACTAAGCAATTTTCTAACTTTTTTTTTATTAGGTTAAGTTTTTATGGCAATCAGTTATTCAAATATTTTTTAAATGTGTTTTTAATTTTTTTAGACAAGAATTTAATTTAAAAAAAATAAATGAATTTTTCTCTGACAAAAAGTTAAAAAAAATTATTTTCCTGATAAAATTTAAATTTTTCCTATGCATTTGTCAAAAAATTTGTATTTCTGTTTTTGTCTGCTAGAATGCTTATTGCTAATTTGTTTTTTATTTTTTAAAACTCAAATGAAAATTGGAAAGAAAAAGATGGTTAATAATTTTGATGTCAATGAAATCCTTAATCAACCTTTGATATTTATTGGTGGCTACAAAAGCTCAGGAACTTCATTGGTAAGATCAATTTTGGATGTTCATCCAGAGTGTAAATGTGGTCCTGAGATTAAAATTTGTCTTGATACTATAAACTTTTTTAAAAAACAATCAAATCAAACTAGCAATTCTTTTATTGAAAATAAATTACTAAAGGCTTATGGATTATTTGCTTATTATAATTATTTTAAAAATGTTGCTTCGGTAAGTAGAATTTGCAATAAAGAACCGGGAAATTTTCAGCATATTAAATTTTTTAAACGCGTTTTTCCGAATTCAAAATTTATTTTAGTAGTGAGAGATGGTCGAGAATCGTCTTATTCGTGGATTAAACGATCCGGAAAAAAAGCTACTTTTAAAAGGTTTTTAGCTAATCTGAAAGATTGGAATTGGAAAAATAGAAATGCGTACAAAGAATGCATTGAAACAGGAAGTGATTATTGTAAAATAATTTATTACAACAAGCTGGTCACAAATCCAAAAAAAGAAATTGCACAAATGGCTTCATTTCTAAATTTGAAATGGACTAATAAATTTTTAAATCATGAAAAATATCTAGGAAAGGATATTAAACTGGCTAAACACGAATATTCATTGTATGGTTTAAAAAAAGAGATAAATTCAGATTCATTGAATAACTGGATGGGCAAAATTAGTGATTATAATGAAAAAATTGTTTTAAAAGAAATAGACATGCTACGAACTTACAAGTTTATTAGTTAGAAAAAAATTTTGTTTTTTTTTTTAAATGTTATCAAACGAGAAATTTTGTTGTTCAAAAGATTTTTTATTTTATTAAAATTTAAAATAACTAAAATATAATGTAGTTTTTGTAATTTTTATTTACCAAAAAAAAATAAATTTGAATCAATAGTTGATAAAATTCTTAATTTAAAATTTTTTTTAATTTTTGCACAAAATTAATTAAATATTACACAAAAACAAAAAAATACAGCAAACACACATTTACGAGAAAAAGAAAGAGAGAAAAAAAGTGAAAATTTCAAAAATAAATTCTCTCTTTATTCTATTTTATTCATTGCATTTATTTTTTTATATACATGCAATACTTTGTGTGTCAGCAAAATTTGAAACTTAAATAATATATTGAAAATTTCAGCTTAATAAAATGAATTCTTAAAATTTTAACTATAAATGATCAACAATTATTTAATTTATTATTTTTTTTTAAATTAACAAAAAAAAAAAGAAGATAAATTTTGAAAATGGTGACCGAAACAAAAAATACTGAGACAAAACCTGTTGAACCAAAAGAAGGCGACAAAAATAAAGCAAAAGTGATTGTCGAAGATGAAGACTTGAGTGACGAAGACAAGCAACTAAAAGACGAACTATTGCTATGTGTTCAACGATTGACTGAAAATGATGAAAAATTATACAAACCGGCATTGGAAATTCTACGCAGCAAAATAAAAGAATCTACCAGTTCGATGACAAGTGTGCCAAAGCCACTTAAATTTTTGCGCAATCAATACGACACTCTTAAGAATGTCTATGAAAAAATCTACGACAAAACAACAAAAGTGATGAAAATTTTTTTTTTATTTCATTAATTTTTAAAATTAAGTTAAAATTTACAAAAATTAAAAAAAAAAAAAAATTAATTTTAATTTTAATTTTAAAATGATTCTAGGAATTTTGTGCTGATATTTTGTCTGTTTTGGCAATGACAATAAGCGACAAACGAGAATGTTTAAAGTATAGGTATTTGAGTTCAAGAGAAAGAGTGGGTGAATGGGGCCATGAGTATGTGCGTCATTTGACTTCCGAACTAACTGCTGAATGGAATCAAATGGACGAAACGGTCAAAACAAGCGAAGCAGTTGAAAGCGAAGACATTGAATTGACTATTGAGCCTCAAGTTAAAATAAGCAAAGACGATTTGCTTAAATTGGCCGAAGAAATGGTATCGTTTTACATGTCACACAATGCCGAAGCGGACGCGTGCGATCTCTTAATGGAAATTGAACAAATCGATTTGATTTCTAATCATACGGAAAAAGACACGTATCAACGTGTTTGTCTCTATTTGCTTAGTTGTGTGCCGTATGTGCCCGAGCCCGAAGATTCAATTCTAATTCGAACGGCATTAAAAATCTATCAGAAATTTAGCCAAGATGTTTTAGCACTAAGATGTGCCATACAATTGAATGACATGGATTTAATTCAGTCCGTATTTTATACATGTACTGATTCATTGACAAGAAAACAATTGGCGTTTTTGTTAGCTCGTCAACAAATCTATTGGGAATTGGACGAAGCACGTGTTGGACAAGATGCTGACGAAATAAAAGAAATAATGAATAATTCGCGTTTGAGTCAAAATTTTTTGAATTTAGCTCGTGAATTGGACATAATGGAGCCAAAAGTGCCCGAAGACATTTACAAGACTCATTTGGAAACGAGTCGTTCATATCAATCTCAAGTTGATTCGGCACGTCAAAATTTGGCTGCCTCGTTTGTTAATGGATTTGTGAATGCTGCGTTTGGAAAAGACAAACTAATGAGCGATGACAAAGAAGCAAATGTGTGGATACATAAAAATAAAGAACACGGTATTATGAGCACAACGGCTACTCTAGGTTTGTTGTCACTATGGGATGTTGAAAATGGTCTAACTCAAATCGACAAGTATTTGTATTCGGATGAGGATTATGTTAAAGCGGGAGCATTGCTTGCATGTGGCATTGTGAATGCAGGTGTTCAAAATGAATGCGATCCGGCACTGGCCTTATTATCTGATTATGTAAATCACAAAAATAATAGCATACGCATAGCATCCATTTTGGGTCTTGGCATTGCATATGCTGGCAAAAATAGACAGGACGTTGTATCACTTATTTCGAATATTTTGTCCGATTCATCGTCTAACATGGAAGTAACTGGTGTTGCTGCTCTATCGCTAGGTCTTATCGGAGTAGGCAGTGCCAGTGATGAAATAACATCGACTTTAATTCAAACATTGCTTGAAAAAAGTGAACAAGAACTTAGAGAAACATTTGCCAAATTTATAGCTTTGGCCATTGGTTTAGTCTATATGGGCAAAGGTGAACAAGTCGATGTTATTCTCGAATCACTCAAGGCCATACCTGAACCATTGCAATCGTTTGCAACTATTTTGGTTGATGTGTGCGCATATGCTGGATCTGGTAATGTACTTAAAATTCAACAATTGCTTAGTATTTGCAGTGAACACATTGAAGTTGAAACAACAACAACATCAACAACAACAACAACAACAACATCATCATCATCATCATCATCATCATCAACAACTACAACTAAAGATGAAAAAGAAAAAAAAGATAAAAAAGATGAAACATCATCACAAATGAGCTCTAATTTGCATCAAGCAGTTGCTGTTTTGGGCATTTCTCTAATTGGTATGAATGAGGAAATAGGTGCCGAAATGGCTTTGAGAACTTTTGGTCATTTGTTACACTATGGAGAACCGGTTATAAAACGTGCCGTTCCATTAGCACTTGGTCTAATCAGTATGTCTAATCCAAAATTGAACATTTTAGATACATTGTCGAAATTTTCACATGATTCAGACCCAGAAGTGGCACACAATAGCATATTTGCAATGGGTCTAGTAGGCGCTGGAACTAACAATGCTCGTTTGGCAGCTATGCTAAGACAATTGGCCATGTATCATGCCAAAGATCAAAACAATTTGTTCATGGTACGTTTGGCACAGGGTTTGACACACATGGGAAAAGGAACTATGAGCATATCGCCATATCATAGTCATAAATTTTTGCTCAACAGAGTTGCTGTCGGTGGTCTTTTGGCTGTTTTGGTCAGTTTTTTGGACGTAAAAAATATAATCTTGGCAAAATCGCACTACATGCTATTCAATTTAGCATTGGCCATGCAGCCAAGAATGTTGATCACATTTGATGAGCAATTAAAACCCTTGCCGATTACAGTTCGTGTTGGTCAAGCTGTTGACGTGGTCGGTCAAGCTGGTAAGCCCAAAACAATAACTGGCTTTCAAACTCATACAACGCCTGTTTTGTTGGCTTATGGTGAACGCGCTGAATTGGCAACAGATGAATTTATTTCATTAACACCAATACTTGAAGGTTTTGCAATATTGAGAAAAAATCCCGATCACATGGAACACTAATTTAGTATCTAAAATCATTTTCTATTTTTTTTTTGTTGTGTGCCATATTTGTCTTTAAAGGTGCTTCGAATAGAATTCTTGGTTTAAAAAACTCAAAATTTTTAATATTTCAAATCGTATCATTTTCATTATTATTATTATTATTATTATTATTATTAAAAATTTGCATTCAATTAAAACAGAAATTTTTCTCTTCAAATTTTATTTTAATAAATTAAATTATCCAACATTCTAGAGTTAATTCAATTTTTTCAGTCTATTATTAAATAAGGATATTTTAATTTTTCTTTTTTGATGCTTGCTTAAATAAAAACTTTCAAATATTCGAAAAACTATTATTTATTTTAAATTTTTTAGCAAAAAAAGCTTTAGTGAAATTTGGTACAAAATAAACAAATAGAATAGAAATTAATGCTAAAAATGGTTTTGCTTTTTTTTCTAATCACAGAACCTATTTTTGATCTTTGGAAAAAAAAATTTTAGAATTTTCAATATTTTTCTAATTTTCACAAAATGAACAAAAAAAAATAATAAAAAAAAAAGCATTAAAAAGGTTTTGAAAATATTTGCTAATATTTTTTAACATCCATCTTTAAAAAAACAATTAGAAAAAATTCACTAAAGTTTAAATTCAACAATTTCCATCTTTTAAGGGTTCCAAAAAGGAATAAAAAATTAGAGTTGTTATTCAATTGATATTTATTTAAACTGTTTAAAAGTGTGTGCGTGAGGATTAACAGCGACTAAAATATGACCCGAGGCAAATATTCGGCTTGATTTTTGAACGATAACTCGCTTAAACAAACACTTACTAATTATTGGCAAATATTTCGTTTTATCTCGAGCACAAAAATAGCCACTAGGGAAACAAGATTATACGTTTATACGAATTTTTAGTTCATCTAATCTATAAAACAAACACATTTTTTCGGACAACCGTTAATTTAATACAACAACAACAACAAGAACAACATAAAGGTATGATATTAAAAAATGCTAAAAAGATTAAGCATCAATTATGTGTCTAGCTTTAGTTGGTTTTTTTTTTCTTTCTTTCTTTCTTTCTTTCTTTCTTTCTTTCTTTTTTTCTTTATTTCTATTGTTTATGAATGTGAATCTGAACATTTGTGCTTTTTTTTAATCTTTTAACATAATTTTGAAATTAAACTTAAACACAAAAATAAAAAAATAAAAAAGAAAAAAAAAAGGTCATTCATTTATTTATTTGAAATAAAATGAAATTATAAACAATGAACGCTCAAATATCATCTAATTTTTCCTATTTGAACATAAATAATGCGAGTAGCGGTGGAGCAGGTGAATCGAATGAAGGACGGTTGACTCGTGAGGCCATGCGCAAATATCTAAAAGAACGCAACGATCACACAGTAATTATTTTCAATGCTAAAGTGGCGCAAAAATCATACGGAAACGAAAAGCGATTTTTTTGTCCACCGCCGTGCGTCTATCTAATGGGCGACGGATGGAAGCACAAAAAAAATCAGCTAATTAAATCAGGCGTGTCCGAAGACGGAACACAAATAGCCACTCTAATCGGCATTGGCAATTCTGAGCGCGAAATGCAACCATTGCTACTTGATTCGAAATTTTTCGGCGCTGCCAAAACTCTGTTCATTTCGGATTCGGACAAGCGAAAAAATTTTTCACTTTGTTTAAAGATGTTCTACGCAAATTCAAAAGACATTGGCGTATTTAATAGCAAAAAAATAAAAGTTATTTCAAAGCCATCGAAAAAAAAGCAATCAATTAAAAACTCGGACTTGTGTATTGCTTCAGGCACCAAAATAGCCTTGTTTAATCGTCTTAGATCTCAAACAATAAGCACTAGATATTTGTTTGTTGAAAATGGTAATTTTCTAGCTAGTGGTCAGCAATGGGGATCGTTTATAATCTATTTATTGGACGAGAATGCACCCGAGTCAGAAGACTTTAATGTGCGCGATGGTTTCATTCACTACGGTTCTACTATTAAACTAGTTTGTTCAATAACCGGCATGGCTTTGCCACGTTTAATAATTCGAAAAGTGGACAAGTCTCAAGTGTTAATGGACGCCGACGATCCTGTCTCTCAATTGCACAAATGCTGTTTTTACATAAAAGATTCCAATCGAATGTATTTGTGTTTATCGCAGGAGAAAATAATTCAATTTCAATCGACAGTTTGTGCCAAAGAGCCTAATAGAGAATTGATCAACGATGGTGCTTGTTGGACAATAATTAGTTCGGACAAAGCCGAATATTCGTGGTGTGAAGGAATGGGACCAGTCGATGAGCCCATATCGCCTGTACCTGTCGTCAATTATTTAAGAGTAAATTTCTATTCTAATAAAAATTTACAAAAATTAATTTTTTTTCTTTTTATTATTGTTGTTTAATCTAGTTGAATGGCAATACAGAAATAGCTATGTTGGAATTGGTTGGAGAGAATTTTACTCCCAATTTGAGAGTATGGTTTGGTGATATAGAAGCCGAAACAGCGTATAGATGTTCGACAAGTCTTGTATGTACAGTTCCTGATGTGTCATTGTTTAAAACAAATTCCATGTTTAGTAGTGGAACTGGATGTGTAAGCAGTAGTAATAATAGTAGTAGTAGTAGTGTGAACGTGGCGCCCAGTTGCTCCATTTATAACAAAAACATATTTCAGCCAACACAAGTCCCGGTTAATTTGGTCCGTAACGATGGTATTATTTACAATACTGGCCTAAGTTTTACATACACTCCAGAGCC
Organism: Brachionus koreanus; assembly: GCA_016987375.1. Classification (NCBI taxonomy): domain Eukaryota; kingdom Metazoa; phylum Rotifera; class Eurotatoria; order Ploima; family Brachionidae; genus Brachionus; species Brachionus koreanus. The sequence continues at coordinate 48,846 of PJRA01000077.1, forward strand.
GCCAAACACAGATAGCTTGTCGTCTAATTAACTTCGCTATATTGTTATCTTTATTATTTCTATTTCTTTATTTTGTTTGTTGCCTTATTTAATCAGAATATTTGAAAATAATTGATGATTGATTTAAATTTTGAGTGTAAATTTTTCTCATTTTAATATTGTTATTTTCTCTACAATCTAATTAAATTGTAAAATCTTTAATATGAAAAAAATTAATTCATTAATGAAAAAAATAAATATCGTAAAGAGTATTTATGTTTGATTCAGAAAAAACCAAATAGCACTAG
>PJRA01000077.1:53511-63917 GCA_016987375.1 Brachionus koreanus
TTAAATTTGATACTCAACAAGACAAAATATTTTCTAATGCACTCGAAAATTGGTTTTTATATGAAAAAACTTACAAAAGTCATGCTTGTTAATTATATTTGAAGAATATTTAAAGAAAAAATTAAACTATGGGCCGTACAAAAGAATTAAAAATTGAAGAAAATGACCAAAATGCTTCTAAAGTAGACACACGATACTACGATGAATTATTCAAAAAAATAAAAGACCAAGAGTCTGAAGAGTTTAATGACTGTGAATCTTTGGAAGCTTTGTATTCAACAATTTTAGAACAAATAGAGGAAGATAATAGCGAGCTAAAAAAATGTCTGTATAGCTATCATGTTGATTACTTTTTGTACAAGAGTAGTGTTGAAAATTTCTCGAAATTTTTTACTATTTTAACATCAAACAAGGAGCTATTAGAACAACTTTTGTCAGACACACGTACATCAAGAGCTTATGAAGCATGTCTAATGCTAATCGGAAATAAAACAAAATCATCAAGTGATAGTTGTCCGTTAGAGTCATTAAAAAACTCCATGATTGACTTAGGTGATTATTTTGAGTCAAATTTAGAGAACATATTAGAAACTCATAATGGAATTTTCAGCTTAAGAGCTTTTTTAAGAGTTATCGGAAATCAGGACATTTTGGAAACTATTTCGAATGAAACAAACAATAAAAAATTTAAAAAAAAAGAATTTAATATTAAAAATGTTTGTGTAAGAATAGTACCAGATGATTGGAATCTAGGTGTGTATTTGAAAAAATTTTCAAAATTTCTAAAAGAAATGAATTTGCTCGAAATTGGTCTTGACGCTGAATTATCTCCGTTTGTTAGTCTTTTATTAAGAAAAATGTTCACAAATTATCCGGATAAATGCTGTTCAATTATAGAAAAAATTCATAAACAATTTGTCAAAAAGCCAAATTCTTTCAATTCAATGATTCAAGATGCTAAAGGATCACGTTTTATTGAATCATTTTTGCTAGCTAGTCAATCTGAAATACTTTGTTACTATTTGAACGAAAACATATTGCTTAATATTGTTACTTACGCAAAGCATATCTATGCCAATTATCCTATACAAACTTTAATTAAACATCGAATGCACAATGAACCAGCTGTAAGTATTTTATTTTTATTATATTGAAAAAATAAACTTAAATGAATATAAGCTTGTGGTACTGTTCGATTCGTTGGTTGAAAATTTGACATCAATTATTGATCTGAATACTGATTTAATTTATAAAAATTATTTGATTGTTGAATTGATTGAAGTATGTGCAAAAAATTCAAACCTAAATTTCAAAAATTTAATCCAAGTAAATATTAAAATAGAATTTATTTCAGACAAAAATTATGATAGCATATTAATTTTTTTTTTTCTAAGACTATTTTAGATTACTTTGGCTTGAATACAGAAGAGAACAAAATACATTTTTTACGAGCTTTACTCGTATACCAAAAATTGGATGATATTCAAAAAGAATCGCCAATTGATCAAGTAAAAACAAATAATTGAAATTTTTTAAATCTAAATTAATGAAAAAAAAGGCGCTTTATGTGTTAGACCTAAAGCCAATAGCTTCTACAATAGCAACTAAGCTAATTGAGTTTGATGAAAAAACAATTAATAAAAGTTTTAATAGTTTAAATTCAAATGAATTGGAGTATTTGGCCACTAATTCGGTTGGATCTCATTTTGTCCAAAAAGTTTTAAATCTATGCCAGTCTAAAGATAGAAATGTTTGGATTCAATCAATATTTGAAAAATTAAAGGTGTTATTTTTTTTTATTTTTTCAATATATAATTTAAATACTTATATTTTTTTCAAAACTTATTAAAAGGGTCGATTTGTGAATATAAGCAAGAATAAAAGTGGTAGTTTTGTAATGGAAACTCTTTGGTCAGTTGGAACATTAAAACAACGATTAATGATTGTAGATGAACTTAAAATGTGTGAACATCAATTGAAAAATGATCAGTAAAATCTTATTTTTTATTACTTAAAATTAAAAAAAAATGCTTAATATTCTTTGTTTTAAATAAGATATGCAAAATTTTTGGTAAATAAAATAGGGCTTAATTTTTACAAGAGAAAACCAGACGAGTGGAAGCAAATTCAAACGAATGAAATTAAGAAGAAGAGACTTTTTTCAGATATTATTTCTGATTCTAATCCTAATGATAATAAGAATAAAAAAAAATTTAAAAAATAAACTAATTTAAAAAATTGTTTTTCAGTGCTCATTTGAAAAAAATTCACTCTTTTAAGAATCAGATCAGTTGTTTGTGAATCAATAGATTATAGTAATTTGAAGTTTAAGATGACCAAAATATTATTATTAAAAATCAATTTTCAATTTTAATTTAAAGATCATCTTTAAGTTAATCAACAAGCTAGTGCTCTCATAGCAGACGGCAAATTAACACTTCATTTATTCAACTTAAATAAAAATTTATAAATGATAATATTTGAAATTAAGATTTTTACAAAAATAAAGTAATAATTGATTTTTTTTGAAAATTTAAAAAAACATTAATGATAGATTTAGATTAAATTGTATTATTCAAAATACATAGCTTGAAAATTGAATATTTTAATCGCAAAGCTATTTATGAATCTGAGTTTTTAATGACTAAAAAAAACAAAAACTACATTAAATTAATTTAAGTTTAGTATTCATTTTTGAAAAAATGGAGATGCCGGGTATCGATCCCGGTACCTCTCGCATGCTAAGCGAGCGCTCTACCATTTGAGCTACATCCCCATGCAAATATTTTTAACATTTAAAACCATTTTAATTTTAGAAGAAAGATCGAGTTCAAAGATATTTAGAAAAATTTTCGTCTTGTGAAAATATTAAAATAATCTAAATTTTTATGCTTGAGAAAAATTATATTTTAAAATCAATTAATTTAGTATAATTAATTTACTAATTTAACTATTTAAAAAAAATTCTAACTTTTGTTTTTTTTTCTTTTTTTGCCTGAGGCTTGAACTTAATAAATAATAGCAATAATAATAAATTTTATGTTATTTGATTATTTTATGTTATTTTTATTCAAAAAAAAATTGTTTAATTTAAATCCAATTTTGGGATTTGTTTTCTAAGATGATACCAACTATATGATATCAGTTTCATACAAAGATTTTATTTAAGTTTATTCTTGTTGATAAAAATTCATTGAATTGTTCTTGTTTTATTCGAAGAAAAAGAGCGAGTTAAAATCTTAGATTTTCATTCTATTTGAATTAGTTCAAATAAAGCTTATTGCTATTTTAAAGGTTTTTAAACAGTATTCGAAAGCAAATTAAGACTGAGTTAAAAAAAAGGGAAAAAATACCAAGTTTAAATAAATAATGTTTTTTCAATCTGCAGTTTTGGACTATTTAATTTTTCAAAAATAATTTAATTTCTTAATTTCAAAAAAATAACTAAAAAAAAACATTTTTAAATGGGTTTGTTCGATTCTATCGGTGATTCTTTCAACAAAGGTTTTACCTTTTATATGTTTTTACTCAAAAAAAGTAATATTTTTCTTCTAGCCATCGACATTAGCAAAGACTTAAGTAAATTAAGCGGAAAAGTCGTTGGTGGAATAGTGGGTGAAACTGTTGGTATAACAACAGGAGTTGTGACAGGTGTAGCTGCAGGTTTAATTGGCGGAGTGGATGCTGGGCTAAAAGTTGGTCAAGAAACTAAAGAAAGTGTCGGAAAAGTAGCTGGAGGAATCGCAGGAGCTACTGTTGGTGGAATAGTAGGCGCTCCAGCCGGTTTAATTGGCGGCGGAATTCTAGGAGTTGTACCTGGTATGGTCAGTGGTGTTAAAGAAGGTGCTGAAGCTGGTTCAGAACAAGGAAGAAAATAAAAACTATTTCTTTGTTAATAAAATAAAAGTAAATAAATAAATTTATCAAATTTTTTCTTATTTTCTTACTAGTTTGAACCGAAAATAAGTAGATTTTTTTTTTTGATTATTAAATAAAAATTAATATATGCAATCTAAATTTTTTTTAAACACAGACAATTTTATCTAAAATTGTTTAGATTTGTCATAGCAAACGAGAAGTGATTTTATTGAATTTTCCTTAAAAGTTGAATCTAAATTTCAAATTTCAAAAAATGAAAATTGCTCATTAAATATTGTTAGCTGAAAATAATTTTTTTTTTTATTTTTAAAATTCAATATTTTTCAGTTAAAACCGAGCTAATTGAATTAGTTTCACTTTTTGAAAAAAAAATTACTGAAAATTATTTAACACGTATAAAATCTTACTCAGTTAATGCATTTTAAAACACATATCCACAATTGCTGCACTATTATGACTCATTTTTATATCATACGTATTGTACACATAGAAAATTTTGAAAATAAAAATTATAATTAATTAGAAAAAATAATTTATTTTGAATATATCTAAAAAAAAAAATAAAAAGACTTTTTTATTTTTTAAACTAATTAATAATGATAAATTGATTGTCTATGATAAGAGCACTAAGATGGATCAAGATGCACACATGAAACGTATAATTGAGAATTTGTCCTCGGATTTGAGCAATTTGTCTTCGGAAACAAAACGAAAATTCGCCTCGGTCAAAGAAGCATCCGAAGGATGTTTACTCAAATTAAGACACATTTCCAATCAAAAAACAAATTTGTACAAAAGTAATTTAAAAAATAAAAATTTTAATCAGTGTTTATGATTATTTAAAATAAATTTGAAAAGCAATGTGCGAATGTAGCTCTGATATCATACGACCATTGACTCTTGGATGTGAAACCAAACAGTCAAAGATAATACAAATATGTCTCACATCGGTTCAAAAAGTAATTGAGGCAAAAATTTTAAATCAAAACAGCGCTTCAATGCTTATAAATACTCTATGGCTCTTGACTGATAGTGGTCTAGAAGAGCTCAAAGTACTGCAAACTATAATTCTCCTTGTGACTACTACTGATATTGTCAAACATAATCTTTTGGCTCGTACTCTCACAATCGGCTTGAGAATAGCTGCGTCAAAAGATCAAATATTGATGAATACAGCAACGGCCATGCTAAGCCAAATGATTACTAAAGTATTCGAAAGAGTTGTGACCGATAATAAGCACACTGGATCGTTGAATCAAAGCACCAAGAAAATAGACTTTGACAAGTTGAAAATTTTAAGCAAAGAACCTCCTAGCTGGATGAACGACTCGTCCCAAGATGCTTACATGCTTTTACAAGTTAATATTTGAAATTAAATTTAAACTAGATTTTTTTTTTTTTTTTCTAATTAAACAAATTTTTTTTCTTAAAAACCAAAAGGACATTTATTTACTTTTAAATTCGGATCAATCTTTATGGCTTATAAACATAAATGAAATAAACAAATCGTTTGGACTTGATATTTTAAAGTCAATTTTAGTCAGATATTCAGAGATATTCTTTAGTGTAAGTTTTATCTATTATTTTTATTTTTTTGATTTTTTTTTGAATTTTTTTGTTGGGCAACATTTTCAAATTGTTTTTGTTCAAGAGACCAGAAATGAGTTTTATTCTAAAAGAACGCATTTGCCCACTGCTAATTAAATTGTTTTCGCCAAGTGCAAAAAGCAAAGCAAATGTGTCAAATGCCAATTCACCAACACAGCCAGCCTCATCTCAAACGGCTAGTCAAAGTCAACAAGATCAAAAAAATTTTGTCATTGTTTCTCGTCTTATTCGCATTGTCTATGTATTGATCAAAAATTACTTTGAACTTTTGATAACAGAGAGCGAAATATTTTTGTCATTGTTGACCAAATTTATGGAAAGTGAACGACCATTGTGGCAGAAGGCACTTTCGATAGAAGTTTTTCACAAGATATCTACCGAAGCCAGTCTAATTGAACAAATAGTACTTAACTATGACATGAAGCAACAGACACCAAGTGATAAGCTATTTCACATTATCATTAGCTCAATATCGCAGTTTGTGCAGTCATTGTTTTTTAGTTCGGCTCATCCATCTAATCAGCATGCTTCACTTCAAAATTCAACTCCCTCTTCTTCATCTTCTTCTTCGTCGTCGTCGTCGTCGTCGTCGTCGTCATCGGCGTCTTCTTCTTCTAACAATCAGCAACAGTTTACATATCAAATATCGTCTGCTCAACCGTCATTCATTTACAAAGACACTACTCTTCAACTGTTGTATCCATACACATCAGGTCAAGTAAAGTCACTTTGTTTGGAAGGATCAGATCGGCCCGAAATACCCTGTTTTCCTGACGGCTATCTTCTCAGCATTGGTTTTTCAACTCTACAAGAAATGTGCAAAAGCATACAATCACTAGTTGAACAACACTTGAATTTGTTTTTAAATTCTACAAACGGAATACCCTTAAAACGGCTTAGTTTCACAAACGAACAACTAAAAGAAAATTTGGATTTAAATTTTTGCCATGAACTTATGAGCTCGAGTGCTAATTCATTGCTTAGCGTATACAACTTGTTGTTGGACACTAGCCTGGATGAGACAATAACTGAGCATGTGCTCAAGTCAATTAAGCTTTTGGCTCATTTAGCAGGTGTATTGAACATGAATTGTGAAAGAGACTCGTTTGTCACGTGTATTTGCAAATCAGCATTGCCTCACAACTACATAAATCAAGTGCTTAATTTAAAACTTTTGAACGATTCGGCAAACTTTAGATGCGAACAAGCAGATAAACAATCACAAATAGTTGCTGTTGGCACGGCATTAGCACAAAACGCTCCGGGCCAACTGTTCATTACAGCCAAAAATCTTCTCACTTTAAAATCAATTTTAAACATGTCTAATCTTTATTCTGAACTTCTCGGCTCTTCTTGGTACATAATACTAAATACACTCGAGCATTTGACATGGACTCTTGGTCTAAAGCCAACATCAGGTTCGAACGGCGCTCTAAAGCATGTTTCGACCATTCAAGCTGAAAATTCCATGATATTCACAGCTGTTCAAACAGATATTGCGTTTATTTGCAATTTGTTGTCCAAGCTGTTCGAATCAACGCGTCTAATAAGCGATCAGTCTCTGGACGATGTGATCAATTCGCTTCTAAGATTGTCCATTGAATGCTTTGATTTAGCCTATGTTAAAAATGAACCATGTTTGTTTCCAATTAGTAAATTGTATGAAACAGTTATTTCAAATTTAAATCGACTTGATTTGTTCTGGGAAAAAGTGACCACTCATTTTTTGTCCGGATGCAAACATTCAAATGCAAAGTATCGCGAATGGTGCGTTGATACCGTGTGCAATCTCATACGGTCTACATTTAACTACAAGTATACGAGCAATTCGAGCGAATCGAATAAGATATCGCGTGACGCTGTTCTAAGACCACTGGACCAATTGTCTAAAATTCAGTATAACGATGTGAGACAAAAACAAATCGAATGCACTTTGTCCTTGTTGAGACTTATGGGTCAACATTTGGACGAGTCGTGGCCCGTTTGCTTAAACATTGTTGGTGCTATACAAAAAGAGCATACAGACATTTTAGTTCGATCGGCATTTCAATGTCTCCAATTGGTGGTTACTGACTTTTTGTCCATGATCAAAGCACAATACTTGAGTTTGGCAATTAATGTAGTGGCAAAATTCGGCGCACAAGAACAAGATTTGAACATTTCATTGACTGCTATTGTTCTTTTATGGAATATAAGCGATTATATGTTTCAGAAAAGTGACGATTTAGTCAGAGAACTAAAATCGAATCAAACTGAATCTCTCGAATCTATTTGGATGGTACTTTTCAGCAGGTTAATCATCTTTATTATCTATTAAATATTGAGTCACTTTTTTTTATTTTTTATTTTATTTTATTTTTTTTTTTTTTCATCAGACTTATCAAGTCAAGTCAAGTCAAATCAACTACAGGAATACAAGAATATTAATATTATTTATTTATTTAAATTGCTTTTTACTTAAGATAAAATAAAAAAAAAAGAAAAAAGAAAATTATTAATCTAAAATATTTTATTTATTTAGACTTGGACAATTGTGTGTCGATTCGAGACCAGCTGTGCGAAAAAGTGCTTGTCAAACATTATTTTGCACGATATCATCACATGGCTCAGTGCTCAATATTGATTTGCATTGGAAAGATTTAATATGGTCAGTGCTATTTCCATTATTGGAACAGGTTCGTCACTTTACCAATACAGCATCAAGAGAACGTGACAAAATGGCAAATCAGCCAAATTTTTTAATGCATCATTCGCGAGACACTGCCGAAAAACAATGGGCCGAAACAAGTGTTCTCACATTGTCAGGCGTAACTCGTGTATTCAATTCCAAATGTTCAATGCTTATTAAGTTATCAGACGATCAATTTCACAAGATGTGGACATTTCTATTGAATATAATTGAAAATTTTGCATTGAGTAAAAATTCTGAAATATCTATATCGGCATTGAGAGGCTTTCATGAGTTGCTTGGCAATCAAAATTACTTTGCATCTGCATCCTCATTTAGTCAGAGTTCAGCATCATCAGTGCAAAGTGTTGCGGCTGCGGCTGCAGCTGCTTCGCTTGTATTGCCAAATGGTACATCAGATAAGTCGGACAGCTTAACAAACATAGCAGCAAAATCTTTGGACATATTGCAGTGGATGTCTGCCTGGAAAACATGGTTGAACATAGGCAATTCAATGACATCCAGCATATCGAATTCTGATTATTGGCCTCCACCAGGACAAACATTTCTTACTTGTTACATTGACCTTGTGTTCGTTATCGTAGACAAGTTGGCTCCTGCATCAAAATTTTTCGATAAGGACTTTGAGAATTTTTCTTCTATACTTGACAAAATGTTAAATGTACCAGTGTTAAGTAGTGATTATTCGACATTTATACTTATGCAAACAGATTCAAATTTAACTCCACTACAAAATTCAGCTTTGAATACACTTAAAAATTTTATAAAAGTAATTTAAAAAAATAAACAATTTTTTTTTTTTGCATTTAATATGATAAAAAATTTAATTTTCAAAGCTTCTAAAAACTAATGATCAAAATTTTCAAAACATTTTTTTGCCACTTGTATTTCAACGCTTGCTCTCCTTTGTGCTATTTGCATGTTACAAAAACAACAACAACAATGAACGTCCAACAAAACCAAATGAAATTGTTAATGTAAATTATGTTCCATTTGGTGAACGAGCACTCATAGTTTTGACAAATTTGTATGACGAAACTGCCACAAATGAATGTGTCATTGAGAATTGTATTCTCAAATCAATAATTCAAGTAAAATAAAATAAATTTATTGTTGATTTTTTTTCCCGATAATTATGGCTTCATAGAATTTTTTTTTTAATTCTTAAATTCAATTAGTATAAAATTTAAATTACTCTAATAGACTCTGTATGTGCCATTGTCGTTGAAGTATTCATGTCCGAACTCGTCCACTTGGAAACTAAGCATAGAATGTTTGTTCAAAATTTTAAAAAAAGCTTTGCCTATAACATTCAAAAGAAGCAAGAGCTTCGAAACAATGTGGCTCGATTTGGCAAACACATTTGAAGATTTCTTATTTTCTAAAAAGTATTTTTCATTTTTTATATTTATTAGTAAAATAATAAAAAAAAATATACAATAAATAAAAAAATTAAAAAAAGTGTGTCTTCTAATGATTTGCCCTTGGAAACAATTCAAAAAGACGAATTGATTGATTGTCAAGTAATAGAACTAATTGGTAATGAAATACTCACTCATGCCAATCAAATACCACAACAGTTTGTGCAAAGAATTCTCTCTATTCTAAACAAAGGATCACTTTATTCGAATACATTCGAGAATTTTCTTGATCTAGACTCAAGTCGCAAGAATAGAGAAGAATTTTCCAAGTCTTGCTTCGAAACATTGCTGCGATTTTCATTTACCAACACCAACGAGGCCGTCCAAGATGGCAATCTCACCAAAATGGCTTTGCTTAGCATGCTAAGTCGATGTAAAGAAATTGTTGAACGATATTCACATGACGAGCGTTTCAATGGAAACATTCCTTTGTCTAAGTAATCTAACAAAAATAATCTCTTCTTTAGAATACAATTTAAACTTTAAAGAGCTAGGACTAATGAAATGATAGGAGCTCTGAAAGCTCTTAGCACTTTGATAGCTGCTTTGAATAAAACTCAAAAAAATACAAGTAAATTATTAATTAAAGAAATTGAAATCACAAATAGTTATTTGTTCATTTAACTAAATTAAGTTCAACCAGTTGTTTGGGATCAGCTAAAAGAAATGTATCCAATTTTAGTCGAGAGTACTAGATCGCCATCGAACCAAATATGCGCCATTCTAAGGGAAGTTCTGCAAAAATATATTGTATTTTTTAAATTTCCGTAAAAATGGTCGAAAAGCAAAAAAAAAAACAATTTAATTAT